>JABVXW010000205.1:0-98328 GCA_013365375.1 Litomosoides brasiliensis | reverse complement strand
TATTATTATTATTATTATTATTATTATTATTATTATTATTATTATTATTATTATTATTATTATTATTATTATTATTATTATTATTATTATTATTACTATTAATTATTATTATTTATTATTATCATTATCATTATCATTATTATTATTATTATTATTATTATTTGCTGTTATTGTTAGTTGTAATTCTTTTCATCAAAACATTTTTCAATGAAGTAAATTTCTATCGTAATTTCTAAAAATTTAATGCTAACAATAACAGCACATTAATGAGCGGCTAAGAATTTTTAAACAAATTATGAATTACGATAGTTAATCATTCCTTCAGCTAATATGTCCGATAAATGATTAATTTAATTAATAAAAATCATTCATGAAAAATTCAGATAGTTGATTGATTCATTTAGAATTATAAAAAAACATTTAGAAAAAAGAAAAAAACAAAATTCGAAATAAAAACAGGAAGAATAATTAATGAAGTGAATATGTTATTAATTAAAAATTCACATCAAAAGATTTGCTGTTAATTAATTAAATCTATTATTAATTTAAAATTGACTTGAAAATTAATAAAAACTGTTTCAAATATTTTAATTTTTGATTACAAAAGCGAATAAATAATTAACAATAATAGGTAGTAGTGGTTGTAGATTGGGATATATGGGATCTTTGCATACGTAATATTGTTGTTGGTTCAGCACCATTATCAGGTCGACAGTTGACAACGATCTATCTTTTCTCTCTCTCTTCCTCCTTCTTCTTTTCACTACCTTTTCACAGGTAACCTCCAAAAGCGGGTAGTAGCAATGAAGAGGATAGTATGAAGGATATATACAGGTACACACACACACACACACACACACAGACACACAATTCGACCTTTTCGCATTTATACCAAACATACCAAAGGACTACCTTAAAATCACTGTCATTGCTCTTGTGGTATTTTCACAGACAAATTAATAAATTATTGTAAACTTTAGAACAGATAAAAAGAGGGAGAGAAAAAGGGAGAGAGAGAGAGGGAGAGTGAAAAGAAAAGTAAACAAGTATTACATCAATTAATTCATATTTATAATGACATTTTAATATGAATTAATTGATGGACGTTTTATTTCGAAGATATTGTAATTTCGAGAATTGCTTTAATGAGTCGCCACTTGCAAATGTACAAAGACATTATACCTAATAAACTTTATTATCAAAGATCTCAGAAAATAAGATTTGAAGAGTGGTTTTTATCAAAGTCCATAAAATGAAATGTCTTAGTGATAATTGTTACCGATGCAAATTCTTAGCTTATCGCTTTTTCATTTGTTTGAAAAAAAGAGTAAACGTCGTTGTATCTTTTTTTTTCTTTATTTTTTCTCCTTTATATTTATTGAATTAGTAGAAATTTTAAAAAAAAATTCTTATTTTAAAGTTTAAAAAATTTGACAGTTTTATATTTTCATTCATAAATTGCATCCATGTATTAATAAATTAATACTAACAATGTTATTCATAACAATGATAATGATAAAAAAAAATGATGATAATAACGATGAGGGCGATAATGGTAACCATAACGATGACAGCAAGAATAATAATAACAATAATAATAATAATTTAATAACAATAATAAATAATAATAAAAGTGTGGTAACGAGAATTACTAACTGAAGTTAATAATCACTGCAAGGAATAACCATGCAATTGCAGTTCAACAGTGATAAATATCAGCTACAACAATAATAATAATAATTAATAATAACAAATAATAATGTTAAATAATAGCAACGATAATTAATATTGATAGGAATAATGAAAATAATAATAACCATGATAGATAGCGATAATGATAATAACACTAAACAATGATAACAGTAATGGTAGTGATAATTATAATGATAATGATATTACTGACAGTAATGATGATAGTAGTATATATTTCAGTACTGAAAGATCAGATATACAAGAAAAAAAGGTTGAAAGAATTAGAAAAGATTTATTCAAATATTGTCATCTGAAAATCATTAATGACGCTCGTTCAACAACACCAACGATATTTCGGATAATTTTTTTTTCTTTTTTTCGACATTCATTTGATTATAGCAAAATTTGGTTGAAAATTTAGGAAAGAAAAGGAGCGAAAGAAAGAAAGAAGAAATTTGAGTGAGAAAAAACAAATAAAAAAAAAATTAAATTAATTCTTTTGTGATAAAATTAAAAATAAGTTCATCACTAAATTATCAGAATTTTAATCCAATTATTCACCGATGTCAAATATAGGAAGAGCTCTGTTTTAAATGTAAATGAAGGAGGAAGAGAGAGAGGATGACGATGGCGGTAGTGGTGGTGCCAAGATGTCGCGTATGAATTGTGTTAAGAACGGGAATTTCCGATTTAATCCTATTGATTAAACGATGATAGAGAATTGATGGATAAAATGATAATGGAAGAGAATTTTGTACTATTTAAATTAATCAGTAGTTTTTTGCATAAAAAAAAAGAGAGAGGATAACACTGACGAGTAGACGTGTGAATTATACTTAGTTATTGAGACGTAATTTATACAAAAAGACGTGAGTTATATTTACAGTGCATTTATAATAAATTTAATTAGTAAATGTAATTATAAGTGAATTAATTTAAGTGATTAATTTAACAAAGTGATTAAATTATAAGTGATTAATTTAACAAATCATAAATAAATTAGTTAGCGTTTTTTTTGATAAGAAAAATTAAAAGTAATAAATTAATGCTTAAAATTTGTTAAATTTAAAACAGAAAATGCATATTTGATGACATTATCGTGTTGTTGTTGTTTTTTTTTGATTATCCTAAAATGATGAAAGCAATATATTATCAGTTTGTGATAATTATCAAATTTCTATTAATAAAAAAAAATGATATGTTATGTAATTTATCACTCACCCTGATCGATCGTAATATTTTAATCACCGCAGGATCATTTTATAAATTACATCAAATAAATTACCTTCTGTATTTACAAAAAAAAAACAACAACAACAACAAATAAACAAACAAACAAACAAACAAGGAGGAAAACAGGAAAATGGGATTTTTTTTGTTTAAAATTTATTTTCCTCCTCTTCTGTCATTCTTATTTAAATTATCTTTTCATTTCTCTCTTCCATTCTCCTCTCTTCCCATTCTCTCTCGCAGAGAGATTTTTATTTCAGTTAAAAAAAATTTGCTGTAACAGTCGTTTTACCACCAATAATTCCAATGACGTTAACTCGATAATACCTTTTTAATTCGTAAAATTAATCCCTAAATTAATTAAAACTTAAATCTTACTCTTGAAAGGTTCTAAAACTAATAATTAAATTGGATGAAAATTAATCTAATTTTAGATATTTAAACATTTATTACAGCCAACAGAATGGCAGTAGTAATGTATGAAAGAGAAGCAAAGAAGTTTACTTATGCTACTTGAAATAACAAAGTTACCTGTTATGATATCTTAGCTTTCTAGATTTAGTATAATTTAAATTTCCATATTTTTCATCTGATGTGAAATTCTAAAAGTAATTTACTGTATGGAAGAGGCGGGAGCAAAATGCTAGAATGTTCGTTTGAAATAATAAACAAAATAAAAAATAAACTTGAAACTGATTGAAATTAAAATATAAGGATTATAAAAATGATAACGATGATAATGATAATGATAATGACAGTGTTGGTGATAGGGCATTTCAACTGATACAAATGCAATCATAATATGTTGTACAAATAAACAACAATAGCATTCATTCGCTTAAAATTATAAAACAATCAAAATTCAACTCTAATTATTTAAAATTCATTTATCAAAAGAAAAAAATCACTTAAATGCTAATATATTAAAATTAATTTAAAAATAAATCAAAAATACAAAATAAAAACTTTTCACCACAAAAAGAAGAAAAAATGTCAAAATTTTTTTGCAATACATAAATTGTGGCGAAAATTTAAATTTGAACTATTTAATATGAACAAAGTTAAATTGATAGCACGGCGGGATGCATTAATGATAAATGGTCACTAATGAATGAATGAAAGAGGTTAAGAGAGAGGGAGGAAGAAAGAAGGATGGAAGAGAGGGAGTGATGATATCAGGCGAAAGAGGAAGCCGATCGAAAGAAAAAAGAGAGAATTGATGATAGGTTGAAGAGGTAACGAAGGAATTCCTATGTGAAAATAATTTCACAAATTGTTCAATCAGAAAAAAAAACGAAAAATTTTTATCATTTTTTTGAAGTAAAAATGCATGCATTATTTATTGATTAATTGAAATTATCATTAAATTGATAATGATTACTCCTAATTTTTATCAAACACATCTAATCTATACATATACATATTTGAAAATTTATTTGAAAATTGAAAACTTTGAAAACATATTTGAAAATTGATAGCAGTAGCTTTACAACGAAAAAAAAAACCAAATAAAACAATAGTTAAGTTAAAAAAAAATTCATTTTTGTAGAAGTACTGATAATGCAAATTACTGATAATGACTGATAATGCAGTAATTAATTTGTTTTTTTAAATTTTAGGCACTAATTATTATATCAAAAATATACGATGAAAGCACACTAATGAAAAAATGCAATTTTGCTCATTTAAAATAAAAAAATTCCAAAAAAATGTAATTTTATTTACTTTAAAAAAAATTCCAATTTTGGTAATTAATTTAAAATTCTAGAAAATTATTGAATGGTAAATGAGGAAAAGTAATACTAAAATGCCATGAATCGTTAATATTTATTGTTATCATTACTATCATTGTTAGTAATATTCTCTATTATTGTGATTATTATTATTATGATAATCATCGATATTATTTATTGTTGTTATTATTTTTATATTATTATTGTCATTATGATTGTTATTTATCTTTTCTTATTTTCATCATTGTTACTGTCATTTATTGTTTAATTCTATTATCACTTACATTGTTTATTCATCTCATTATCATTGTCATTATCATTATCAGTCCTCACTTGTTCCTCTTGCTGAAAAAAAGTGAAAATATTATAATTTTGTTAACTTTGATTATTCTTTTTTCTATTTACCAATTATATTCATTTATTCTTTTCCGACTAATTAGCTTATTACTTCTTTTCTTCACCTATTTATAATTGATAATTTCGATAAATAATTATTTATTCGTTCGCAATACAATTTGTTAACCTAATTTACTTAGCTATTAACAGTTTGTTTTTTTTCATTTATTATTAAATGTGTAAATCAAAAAAAAAGAAAAAATCGCTCATAATGGAAAGGATTATAAAGTGCAAAAAAGATATTTAAATTGTTACTGAACGATCTTACTTTTTCATTTCCCTTTGCCTGACATATAAGCTAATTAATTGGAAATTATGCAAATTTATTCAAATTCATTATAAATATTTGAATGTATTTGAAATTTCTGTGGTATTGACTACATTTGCTAATATTTCACTTAATTTTAGTTTTAAAGTAATTCATTTAATTTTTATAATTATTAGGGATGAAATTATTTCGAAAAAGCAAAAAGACTAATTGAATTACTCTGAAATAAACAAGAATTAAATAAATTACTTTGAACTCACAATGGAATAAACTTAATTGAAATTATCAATCAATGGATTAATTCAACACCATTCACACACACACACACACACACACACACACACACACACACACACACACACACACATACTTATACTTTATTGTGGGAAGGAAGATATGTATACGTTTAATATTAAGTTAAAATGACATTAAAAATTGATTTAGCAGAAATGTTCGGCAGTTTTCTTTTTTTTTGCATTTTACATTATTCCGCACTTTTCATGGTCGTTGCAATACAACAACGACTTTTCGAGAACTTTCAAAAATTCTTCTTTTTTTGCTTGGAATATTTAATTATTTTCGTTTTCTTTTTTTAAATCATTACATATTACAGAGAATTGAATTAATAATTAAGAATGGAATTAAATGAGAGAGAAGGAATGTAACGAAAAGATATGATACAGTTCAAAGGTCATTATCGAGTAAGCACCGAGCATTAATTAGCAAGTAGCAAGTTGAGAGGTAGGAAATAATCAAATGACCCTAGTTGACCTTTTAGCAATTATCATTCACTTACATTACTACACTATCAGTTAGTATTATCTTTACTGATAGATTGGCATTTAAAAAAAAAATTAACCTCATATTTTTAAAATTTGAAATTTTTTTTTTGAAGAAATGTTAATAATTATGTTTGCAGTGATCAGTGCACATTATAAAAGTATCACTCATTCATATTAACTAAAGTTTATTGTAAAACTTTTGGCTAATATTTTTTTTAGCTTAAATTAAAATTTGAAAAATTTTTGGAAAAAAAAAATTTTAATGAATAACCATTTTTTTCCAGTTCAGCGCTTCCTTTTTCAACAACTCATTTGGAACACAACAAAACTTTTATTTCAATTACAAATTTTTCGTCCCAAATTTTACATTTTATTTTTAACATAAATTAAATTTACCAATTTCATCCATTAACTGTAAGCAATTTATTCCTAAACAACTCATGTAAAACTGACTAACAGTCGTCAAATTTGAAAATTTTTAATTTTCCAAAGAAAATAGGAAAGACTGAAGAAGTGTAAAAATTTTGTAAGAAATAATTAATATTAATTGCGCTTATCGATTATAATGAAAAAGTAATTTTATTTTTAGGTTTTTTTCCGTGCAAAAATTAAATTAATGATGAAATTGATGAGAGAGAGAAAGATTCATATTTTTTAATTTAATTCAGGTTTAATTTTTCTTGAGAAAAAAAAGAAACGGAACTTTTCCTTTGAAATGTAAATAACTTGCCCAACCCTTTAAAGGAATTGAAATTAATGCGATAAAAATAAGATTTGAATTGGTGGGGCTGTTTAAATGACAGTCAAATTAAAACTAAAAAGGAAAAAAAAATTGTGAAGTGGAAGATTTTTTAACTAACTGTTCGCATAATTTAAATGAAAAAAAAATGGAATTAAATTTTTTTTTCGTTAAACTTTACACAAATTAAATTTTTAAAGTGCTTAACATGCTGATTTTTTAATGTTAAATTAAGAAGAGCGGTGTTAGGTTGATGGAACAAAAAGAAGTAAGAAATTTTGCGACTGATAACTTTAATTAATTCGAATGCTTTAAAGTGATAAGTTTAGAATCTAAAAATAGCACTGAAATGTGATTTTTTTTTGCTATTATTAACCGGTTTTTTTTTCTTACTGAAAGGATTTTTCAATCTTTTTTTTCAAAAAAAGTTTATTTTTGTATAACTTTTTAATTGGGTTAACTTTATGAAATATAAATTTTAATCTTTCTACTTCATTTAATCTTTTTACTTTTGCTTACCTGATATAAATTTTAATCTTTTTACTTTTGCATCACTAAAATAAGCGAAGCAAAAATGTATGTTTTATGTTAAAGCCTTTTTGAAATGATTTAAGAAATTTTCATCTTTTTTTTGCAATCTATTGCGTCTTATCCGCCTATCTTTTCAGCATTTCGTACAGTTCACTTTCATCCGCTTAACTTTTTCAACTTTTTTTGTAAAAATTTTAATTTTATGCCTTTATATAATATGAAAAATTTTAATTAAATATAATAAAAACTTTTGTAATATTATATATCAAATTATTTTTTTCTTTTTCGGAATTTATAAAAATGTGAAAAAAAACGCAAAATTATACTGTCACTTATTGACAGCTTGTACATAGCACATTTGCTAAAAAGTATTTCAAAAAATAAAAGAAAAAAAAACGAATAAAATTATTTGATCAAAAATCTGATAGATAAAATCAGTGATAAAAGGATGAAAAAAAAACCGGTCATTAGATAAAATCAATTAATTATTAGCATCCTAATAAGGCTAATACAACTAAAGATATGTAGAAATTAAGACCTGTAATTTTTCAATTAAATTTATTCGAACATTTTCAAATTTACAGTTTAGTTTTTTTTTTGACAGGTATATATTACATATTTGTGAATATTATTGATGAAAAAAAGAGAAAATGAACTTTTGCTGATGAAATATTTGACCTTGAACTTTAGCAAAATGACTTTTAATTCTTTCTCGTTTTCTCCCTCTCTCCTTCTCTTCTCTCCCCCTTCCTCTCGCATTTTTGACATTTCGTTGAATTGATGAAACAAACTGCTATTGTTGTATTTTTATAAAACAAAAAAAAAAGAAACAGAAAGAAAATTTTTTTCGTCAAATAAATTTAATAATAAAATAATGTGAAAATTTCATTCGATTGCAAATAAAAAAAAATGCTATAAACGAAGGATTTTTGTTTTTTTAGTTTGAAATTAATAAATTTTCAAAAAATTTATATCTATGAAAACGATTAGTACAAATTTATTTTATAATAAAATTACAATTCATCTGAATCGTTTTAGTCAATGCTAATTAAAATATGAGAAATGTTGTGATTATCGTTTTTATTTAGGAGCAAACTTGAAATTGAAATTGAAATTTTAAACTTACTGATTTAAGATGATGTTGATCGCCGTTCGATACGTTGTTGATAGTGTTTGAAAGTTGTGGTGATGTCGGACGATTTTGATGTAATTTAACCGATGGAATATTTGTTTGTAGCATTTCAATTTTCTCATTTAAATATTGTCTATTAAATTTTTTGCTAATCAAATTATCACTCATTGATAATCGGATAGGTTTATCTGTGGTTGTATAATCGGTGCGAAATTTTCGACTTACATCAATTGGTATTGATGATGATCGTTTTGAATGTAAATAATATTGCTTGTAATTTGCCATCAATTGCAAGCCTCTTCGAACTGATCGAAAAATTGATGAATCAAAGTGAGAAATAGGTATTGTTGAATTTATGTAGGATTTGTGAATTTGTTTTGTTGGCAAAATTTGATAGGAAATGTTAGATTTGTTAAAATATGTAGGAAAATTATCAATTGTTGAATAAGCCGTTGCAGTAGATCGTTTCGATCGTGTAGCTGTTGATAATAGTAGTTTTGTTGGATGATCAGATGATAATAGTAGCGATGAATTGTAGTTGATATTTGATGTTGCACAAGCATAATCATTACGACCATTTCGTTGTAATGACGGAATATGACGAATTTTAGGTAATTTAGAATTAACAGAATGAAAATTTTTAGTCTCAGATGATAGTAATGATGAATGAAGTGGAAATTGTGATGGAATAATTGTTGAAGTATTAGTGTTGTTGTTGTTGTTGTTGTTGAAGGGAGTGGATGGAAGTTCAAATTTCACATGTTTTTTAGTTTTCTTCATTTAGTAAAAAAAAAAAAATTTTTGATAGGAAATATTTTGTGTTCAGAAAAGATGAATGAATGAAGGATGAGTGATGGAAAGTTGGGAAAAAATTTTTTTTTGAGGTTAAAATGGTAAAAAAAAAAGAAAAAAAAAATAGGCAAACAGCAACAACGATGGATGATGGCGCAAAACAGCAATGATTAAACAGAACTGCTGCAATTCAAAAATATCTGTTGCCTTTGTGGTGAAACTCTTTTATGAAAAATACTGTTTTCCAGTTCTTTTTTTTCCTTCCCTCTTTCTCTCTCTCTCTTCTTCTTCCCCTCCTAGTTCTGTAAAAATTTTCAGTGAAATTAAATGACAGTAATTGATAAGGAGGAAGAGAAGCGTTAAAAAAAGAATTATGTTGTAATAAAAATAAGGCTAAATGTTACTTACCCGAACTGTAATGATCGGTTAGTTCTTAGTTTCTTTTGTACATTGCCCACTTCAATAAGAAGTTATCGTTGATGATTGTATTATTCAAATTCTATTACCCATCTTATCTTATGTATTATCATCATCATCTTAACGCACAGTAAATGTAATGTGAAATTTTAAATGATTTTAACTACATAATTATTTCAACGTATCATCACAATTACTAACATTCTCAACGAATCTATGTGTACCACAGCAGTATAATTGTCTATACGATACTTTAATGTATATTCGCTAATCGTAAGAAAAAATATGTTAGAGTACCAGTTGAGGAAAAATATTATGCTCCTCTTTTTTAGAGTAATAACAATCGTGAAAGCAACAATAACACAAATGATAATGATGATGATGATAATGATAATAGGTGATTGGATTGATAATAATAATGATAATATAATGAAGATAACTAACAGTAATAATAGTAATAATGATTGATGGCGATGATCATAATGGTGATAATGATAATGATAATAATAATAATAATAAATGATAATAATAATAATTAATAATTAATAATTAATAATTAATAATAATAATAATAAATAATAATAATGATTAATAATTAATAATTAATAATAATAATGAACAATAACAGTAATAGTAATGATAACGATAGTTATAATAATAGTAATAATAACAATAATAACAGTATTAATAATAATAAATAATAATGAATGTTATTTTTTATTTATCATTTTTCTTCTCTTTCAAATAAAAGCAACACTCAACTCTAAAAAAGGTTACTAATATAAAATAATAATTTTCTTTTCTTGTTTTTCTCCGATGAAATTACTCGTTCACTTGAGCAGCAAAGTAATAGCTGCAATAACAAGTGATTTGAGCCAACATAAATTAATAAATTTTAAGTTCAATTTAAAATTATGAAATAAGTAATGGAAAATAATTCATTAAATGAATTAGCAAAAATGAAACAAAGCAAAAAAAGCAATTTCAAAAAAGAATGCTGCACTTCCTTTTGTTTTTTTCTTTCACTTCTCTCTCTCATCATATTTCCTTTCATTGTTAATAATGAAATTAGTAATTGCGTAGCAAATTAAATCTTCCAAGAATTTTCATAATTTTTAAATTTTTTAAAAAAAAATTTACGAATACAGGAAATCAGTTGAAAAAAAAAGAATTTCCATATTTATTAGTATCAATTATTTTTTGAATGAAAAATTAATTCCACTGTGGTAGCAAATGATGAAAACAACCGTCGTGCGATTAAACAAGCGATCGTGCAAATTTCATCTGAAAACTATCACTTTGATGTTGACTCGATGAAAACTATTAATTTCATATGTTGCCTTTTTTTTTAAAATATTTTTTCCACTCTCATAAATTTCATAAAATTTGAAATTTTTATGAATCTGTAAAGAATGAAATAAAAAATTTCTTTCAATTTGCAAGGTTTTGGCACTTTGCACGTTTGATAAAATTGTTTTTTTTTCCTCCAAAAAAAGGACAGAATGGAAGAAATCTTTAATTACTGAAAAGTTGAAATAAATCAGTCAGAGTGTTTACAGTTAAACATTGGAATGTTTAAGAAATAATTGTTACTTCAAAGATTTAATATTTCGAATGTAAATTTTATTTAAAAAAAGCCAGTATGGTATGCGAAGAAAGTATGTAAATTACAGCAAACGAATAAAATGTTCGCAATTAATTATTTTAAATTTAATATGCACCATATAATCGCAATGCAATATATTTATTAATATTATTACTTGCGCATTTTTAAATTTTCAACAAGAAAATATGCGTAATGGAAGTAAAGTTCATTTTTCTGTAAGTTTAACAAATGATAAACGTATGTAGTACACGTATGTGACGTAACACTAAAAATAAGTGCAACTGAACTTTATGAATGTACACAAAAGTGGTAACGGACAATGTATGCAATGCAACACACGTATGTGCCGTGACATAAGTGAAAACAGGTGGAACTGAACTTTATGAATGTACGTGCAGGTGATAACAGTAGATGAATTATTTACTATGAAGTGATTTAATGGATTGAAAGATTTGGGTCGTCGAATTACAGTGATTGATATGATCAAAATAATTTTGAAATGTTTACAAACGAAAAAAAAATGCGAATTTTGTCACAATTTTTTATTTGAAAAAACCTTATGGCAAATAACCATTAATTTATCACTAAGAAAATTAAGAAAGTTAAAAAAAAAGTATGTAAAAAAATAAATAAATTCAAATTTTTTTTTCTGTTTTTCCTTTCTTCTTCTGCAAAAAATCAATTTTTCACCTTTTTAAAAAAAAATATATCGGGAAGAAATATTCAGCAATTGCAAAAAAAAATATTCTTAAATTTTTTATTAAAAAACTTTGTCATCAGATTAAATTCATTTTATACTTCTAAGTTAAATATTCAAATTTTCAGCATTTATTACAAAATTTTGAAAATGCAATATAATTGGCCTTTAAAATGATTATAGAAAAGTTCATCAAAAAAAATTTTTAACTTTTTTTTCTGGAAAATTACATCTGTTTGTGGCAGTAAATGAACACATTTTTGAATTAATTCAATAATTTTTCCTTCACCATATCTTTTAATTATCCAAATGTAATTATTTGTCTATAATGAAAATAATTATGCAAATGTAATTATGGTCCAACTGTAGTCAAAGTGATCCACCCCGTGGTAGTCATGTTCAAATTTTTTTTTATTAAGTATCAAATGTTTTAGAGTATGTTAAAAGAAGAAGATAGAGTATGTTCTACGATTATTTCAGAATTATCTATGACTTTAATCACATTATCAAATTATCAGCAAGGCAGTGCGTTTTCCACGTTTAATCTGAGGTTGTACATTTCATTAAAAAAAAACGCTACATTTTCCATAACTGATGAAAACTGAATTCACTCAATGTTTTTGTTATTTTTATTTCGGGAAACTTATTGAACGACACTGATTTATTCAAATAAAATAATTAAATTTGAGTTTAGTAATCATTTTCTCAACAAATCGAAAGCAAGAAAAGAAAGACATTCAAATAGAAGGTAACAGTCTTTAAGGTACTAGTTTCTCATAATAATTAAAATTATACCAAAATAATTAACCAAAAATTAACAAAAAGGTTTTAAAAGAATAATTATGGTATAACATGAGAACAACTGATTTCCGAACTGTTGATAAATGTTTTACTACACAGTATACTGAATGACATTCAGGAATATTCCTTCATAAATTTATTATGGAACTTGCTAAATCGTTCTAGCATATCACGCCATACATTTCCTTGTGGCAGTATTGTTGTCCTGAAATTAATATTAAAAAAATAACAATTATTTATGTAAATGTAAATGATTAAGATTAAATTTTAATACAAAATATTGCAATAATTAACAGCTTTGAAATATATGAGACAATTTAGTAACAAAAATAAATCGTCCCATTAAAAAGATCAGAAATGTAACTGTTGAACTCTACGCATTACAATAAGCTATGTTCTTACTTTTCTAAAACTAAAAACAACTAAAAGTAAATTAACCGGAAATGATATGTTCCAGGTAGCTGCCCAAAACCGCTTCCAGGTACCACACAAATGCCGCTATTTTCAAGTAGCTGCATTGCGTAAAAAAAATCAGCCTCCTGGTTCAGTGACTAAAAAAACTCCCAAATTAAACCGGAATCAAAATTTTATCTATTACATTGAAAATCATATTAGCACTATTTCAATATGTTGTAAGGCATTATTCTACTATAGGAGAGTTAAATTATCATAAATTATAATTAAATTTCATCTAAATAGTAGATAGAGGACAGGTAAGAAAGAAAATTACTTTAAGATACTAAAATTTTTACTTTTGAAGAAAAGTAAGTTCTATAATTTTCATCTCTAACCTTAGCTTTATCAATTGCTTTCTGAGGCATTTGAATGCGTGGAAATGCATACATTGCCCCTTGCACAGGATTGCATTCAATACCATCAATGGAATCACAAGCTTCATAAATTGCTGTTGCACGATCTTTCAGTGAATCCAGCACCACCGTCTTCTCCTATAAATTCATTTTATGAATTAAATTAGGACTGTTTCAACTCAACACTTTTTTCCAGAAGGAATGATCTTGAAAAAAATGAAAAAAGTTTCATTAATTACACTCATAAAAAAACTATGAACATATATAAATGTATAATAGAAATCGATTGAATATTTTATAAATATTAAATTTTACAATTAATTAAAAAGTGATACCTCTAACCATTGTTCATACGAGGGTTCACCTGGTTGTGGAGGTTTTACCACACAATCAACTGCACACTACAAATAAAGAAAATAACGAAATTTAAAATCAATCGAAATCTCATGAGAAATTAAAAATAATCTCAAATACATTACATATCATACCTGTCCAAGTACAGTTGAGCAAAGCTTAGCAGAAATCATTTTTTGTAAATGACTGAAAACTTTCGGATCCATGTTTGCTAATTCAACATATCCACCTCTCAGACCACACTCACCCATATATCCCTTCGAGCACGAGTGAAATGAGCACAATTCCATTCTGAAGAAACAATATAAAAGAGAGAAAATTTCAATTTTTTTTTTCAAAATTACTAACTACCTAAATTCTAAGTTTGTTTATCAAATATCCTATTTAATTTACAATAATCTTACTGTGAGTACGGTTCACCCATTGATTTCATCACTGATTTAAAACTATAAAATTTGAGGTCTTTGTCGTAAATATTATCTTGATACACCTGCAAACATAAAATTTGTCATTGTAGAAAGTGTGGATATGCACATTTACTCAATTCTAACATTAATTTACAGTTTCGACTCATTTCGACGACAAGAAAATCCAATAATTAAATATCATAAGATTATATATAATTCAAAAGAAAGCGCAAAAATAGTTTATTTGCATATTTTTCACCAACAAATTTAATCATTTGAATAAAATGAATACCACCAATGACTCACTTCATCAGCCATTAGGAATAATTTATTTTTGTAGGCAAATTTGATAATCTCTTCAATATTTGTCCTAGGTAAAACCTGCCCTGAAATAATTATAAAAGTAGCTTTCTTTCATAATTCAAAAGCTCACTGGTATTTTGCCTTTTCAATTGTACTTGATTTTTTTTTTGCAAAAGAACAAAAATAAACACTTCACGCATTTGTCGTAGTTATTTACTTTTCATTTCACTTCATCACTTCACTTATTACTCTACCGTTTACTTTTACTCAATGCCTATTCATATATGAGATTTTCAACCTAGTTGTTTATCTGTTTATCGATAAATTCCGATAATTTTTAATTCCGATAATATTGATAATTTTTCTCTCTGTCTCATTAATTTATATTTCTTTAAGAAAAAAAATTTTTAAATTCAAATATTTCGAATTTGTTGAGCAATTAACTAAGAAAACAAGCAATAAATTACGCATACCTGTTGGATTACCAGGATTGATGACACAAAGCACTTTGGTGTTGAATTCAGTTAAAGATTCTTTATAAGCTTTTTCGAGTTCGTTAATGTTCAACGCCCAATTATTACTTTCATCCAAGTAATATCCTACCTTAGCATTTTATATTCAAAATCGTTATTTAATAAATCAAAAATTTTTATTTATAAACATAAAATTTATCAACATACTACATGATTTTATGTTATTACTATTTACTGATCTTTTATAACTTTGACTATAAATCACTATCTAACCAATCCAAGGCCAAATTCAACAATCGATGCCGAATAGAGAGGATATTGCGGGATTGGTATCATTACACCTGTTTTCCTCTTTCCTCCGGTCTTATCAATGAATAATTTCAAAATATTCTGAAATAAAATTTTCAGAAAAAAAAAGATTTATAAAAATTAAGAGGGAGCAAAAACAAATACATTTTTAAGGTTAGAAATAAAAATGACAGGTAGAAGTCCCATTTTTAACTGACTGCAGATATGGGATTAAGACATTCCTTATTCGAATGAAATAAGAAAAAATATGCGGTGACTTCAAAGTTCAGAAAATTCAGTGCTCCAATTGTTTTTCATTTTTCAAAATTATAAATTCTCAATAAAATGACTTATTTCAAAGAATTTTACAAATGCACGCTTGTTTTTCCAAGCATTTTTATTAGTTTGAAAAGCAAAATTATAGAAAAAAGAAATTTTTATAATTTTGTTAATTTTTAGTAGTTTCCACGAATGTTCAAATTCATACACGTATGCTCTCTGAAGCTCCTCCGGATAAAAGTATATTTTCGGGATCGGATGGAATACCACCGTCTCGACGATTAATATATTCTGCTACATGTTTTCTGATAATTTCAATACCATTACTCTGACTGAAATTTCGTTTATCAAAATTTAGAGTTTTCCAAGGAATAACTCTCTGTTCAGTACATCAGAATACCAAGTGCTAATGTAATATGCTAAGTAAATTGTTCATATTTTTGAACTTTTTTGAAATTCCAACTACTGCTTTTTCTATCGTATAGCTTATAAAAATAATTAAGTAATAAACTAATTAAAAGGACAAAATAAATTTCTGTGGAAAAACTGCGGATTTAAATATCAAAAAAAAGAAGCAAAATTCATCACCTGTAAGAACCAACGCTATGTCCATCGCAGCCACCTAGCAGCAATTCTGCACGCTGTTTAACATCTGATGGATATTTTGAAGAATTTATTAATGACGGATCGCTTACACATGCCAAAACCTGTATTTTATAATTGTTTTAAATGTACCTGTATGATTACTGGTACTTTTTCTCCAATACATTCAAATGATGAGCCTTTTACTTTTTTACTTTTTAATTACTTTATTACTTTTTTAATTGCTTTTTTTACCTTTTTCTACCTTTTTCTTACCTTTTTCTTTTATTCTTTAAACCTTTTTTACTTTCTTCAAAGCATTAACATTATCTGTTAATAAAAATACCATTAAAGTAAATAATTAGTAAAACAAATGGCAAATTACTGTGATTACACAAGTTCAATTAATTCGTTTGTTAAAATTTATGACTATTTTCAATTTACTTTTTCTCCAATACATTCAAATGATGAGCCTTTTCTTTAATTACTTTTTTTACCTTTTTAAAGGAATTCCATTTTTTTTCTCTCATTTTTGCAAACCAATAAAATATCTATTATAACAGCAAAAAGACCGAATTAGGAAAGAGTCGTAAGAATGGATGGATTTTAGCAGACTGGTTTTTTTTAGCGTGTGTTCATCGGAATGTGTTCACCGTAGGCTGTCAATTTTATCTAATAAATATTTGCGTAATTATTAGACAAAGAGACGAATTAATTTTAGCAAAACAACTTTAGCAAAATAAATTATTCCTAATTGAAAATTTATAAACTAAAATCCTTAAACCTGTCGGATAAAACTAATTGGTTTTTGACCCATCGCATGAGCATCGCCAATATTTGCTCTGATGACATTGTTAAATGGCTTTTTTATTCCCTAAAATAAAATAATTCTTTAGAAAATCGTTTCAAAAATTAAAATTTCAATAAATTTTTTCTAATCTCCAATTTTGCATTGTATTTTTTTTTCAAATCAAATTATGACTTGAACATCGTAATTGCGATGCAAATTATGAAGATTATGAAGAAGTATTATGAATGATGATTCGGATTATGAAGAAGAGAAACATCATCATTCATTCGCCTGAAATTTTGGATAGCATGTAATTAGCGGAAAAAGATTAATTAATTAATTAGAAAAAGGCACCGTTGTAACTTAAATTAAAAGTAAAATTTCTAGTTGACATATAATTTAAAATAAATGTGATCTGATCAAACAGTACTCATTTCTATCCCTCTGAAGCAACTAAAACCATTTAGATGATGTATTCTGATGTAATAGTCTTTTCAACTCAAATTGACACTTACTAGCCAAATGCATATGAAAAAGTAAGTGCAACTTATCAATAATTAGTAAATGAATATGAGAAATTAAAATACTGAAAGGCGTTTTAATGAATAAATTAATTAAAACGAATTGTGACACTAATTTGAACTTATATTTTTTACTGTAATTATCAAAGTTTTTCATTTTATATTATAGCAAATCAATAATTTAAACATATCATTCAAAATTACACAGTGCCTAATAACAAATAAGAATTTATTCAAAAATACCTTACTTTATTGGCAATAATACACGATGACTTAATTTAAAATTAATAAAAATTTAACTTAACCTTATCCAATTCTTTTTCAATCGCCAAAGCACGTATAACCAATGGACCACGAACAGCATATTCCATAGTTATTACATTAGGATTTAAATTTTCCAATGTAAGAATACGATTTGCTGAAGCCATTAGACGAATTTGTTGGTAGAGAGAATTGCGTTTCAAGAAAAAGGTTACGGAAAGTAATAGTGACGAAACGGAATTCCTCATATCAAGTGCTTTTCGAACAGAAATGATTGTCATCCTAAGATTAAATAATTAATTATAAATTTTACCGCACTTAACACATTTCAATATTACACTCTTTAAAAATAATTCATTGTATATTTAATTTGTTTATTTATTTAAATGCTAAAAAAGGAAATATTATTTTATGGTTAATCGCTTCTAACGTTTACTTATCAATCAACGTTATTGTCATTTTTTTAATGTAAACATTTCTAACATAAATATTTCATCTAACAATGTTAGTGAATAAATGCAAAACAAAATTGTGTGTAAGGAGAAAGATAAGCAGAAAAACTACTGTATTATTGTGATAAATTAAGACACGAATGATTAATTTAATAAATTAAAAAATATTACTAATAATAATAGTTTTACGAATGTTATTTTAGTTCTTTGTTGCGAAAAGCAATAGAAACATAACCGGATTATACGGACCAACTGATTTGTTAAAATGAACTTTCTTGACAATGAATTTAAAGAACATTTTTATGGATGTACTTGAAGAAAGCAACAAAAAAAAGAGAGAAAACATAGCCGGATAGCCGGATTACGTCTATTAATGAAAGAAAAAACGGAATGATTGATTCGTTAAGCTAAAATAGATCGGCAATAGTTCAATCAGCAATGCTATCCTCAACTGATCAATAGCTTCCACACATTACTTCTTACCGCAGAAAGTAAAAAAAAAAGTAATATTCTTGCGAACAAAAAAAAAACATTTACTGCAAAGAACTAAATGAATGAATAAATTTGAATATGACCGATTAATGCATATGCCATATCCGTCCAATATTGCAGCATTACCATACACATTCAACGATCAAAGGTCAATTATTGATAAAAATTACAAAACAGAAAAAATAATATCATTTAAAAAGAGAAAAAAAAATGAACCAAAAACCACTAGCAATATTATTTTATTTTAAAAGAAAACCATTTAAAGAATAAAATTAATGATTGAAATTGTAATTTAATTTATTGTTCATAGATTATTTTACATTCAAAGATAAATGCATCCGATAAATAACAATTTTATAGTGAAAGGAAATAAATGCAAAAAGTTTCGTAGGAAAGGGAAATGGAAAACGATTTCGGAAAGCAAAGCAAAGTATCCATCCATCCATTTCTAAGCAAAAGAAATTAAAAATAGAAGATGAAGAAGAAATTGCAATTTATCGATCGCTCATCGCCTTCACAAAATGATTTTACCACTAACGTAGAGCATTTAGAGGTGCCTGTTGTATTTGCATAAGTACACCCATGGATTATCATCATCATCATCTATCATATCATACCCACTTTTCCTATATCTATTTCCTTATTGTATACGTATAAGTGCTATAACAATAAGAATTAAACTATATTACATACATAATTTTGTAAGGATTAATGCATGTACAAAAGTAATAATTAAAATTTTTCATTGTAATAATAATTAGCAGTGTTCATTTTGTATGATTATAATTATTAACATAAGTTTTATAATAGTTTATATAAAAGAAAAAGAAATTCTATCTCAATAAGTTTTGTAAAAAAAAAAATTTCACCACAAATAAATGAGTGTTTAAAAAAAAAATCAAAAATTGTTGATTATTTTACTTTTCTTTTTTTTTTCAAAAATTGAACTTTTACATTTGATAATTCAATCATTCAATCTAACAATGGTGGTCCAAAGATACCATCGTTCTTTGGTTCTTTTATCTATGGAAACTTGACAGACATGTTTTCTAAAAGCCTGTACCACCCGTAAATTGTTTGTAATTTAAATGAAATTTTCTTTTTTTTGAAAAAAAAAGTAACAAACAACAAACGAAACTTTTTGACGAGGAAATCTTATGGATTAAAATTAATCCATAAAATTTCCTTTTAAAAAAAGAGCCTTATAATATTTCACAAAATTTTTCACTTTTTCTTCCATATCTGTTCCGAATAGCAAGAGAGAGAGGGAGGCAGAGAGGAAAGGAAGGAAAGGTAAATATTGGAATTTGAAAAATTTTTTGAAGATCGAAGCAACGAGTGAATAGTTGTTAGTTTATCAATTTAACAAGAAAGTTTTTTCATTATGTTCCATTCTTGCCTTGTGCTCTGTTTGTAAAACGAAAACAAAAAAAAAAGTACGAAAGGAAAATTTTTTTTAAATTACTGCAAATATTCAACCGCTGCAAATGCAATTATTTTACTTTTTTTTTCCAAAATACTACAAATGTTCAATTTTATTCAATCAATTCGACAGTTTTTTTTTTGACATTTGAATCCTAAACAAAAAAAATATCTTCAAAGTCACCCTAAAATCTTAAAATGAGTGTAGGAAGCTGACAAACAATTTCAAAATTAATAGCATCTCAAAATGCGACACTCTAACATTCTTTGATTTCAACTCAAAGTATTTCTTTAACACTTATAGAGGAGGAATAAGATTTGAAATCAATCTGGGAGTGAAGAAGATAAAGGAAAGTAGAAATCTCTAATAAATAAATAGCTAGCTGACAGACGTAAAAGTCACTATGACGTGTGAGTCCATGTCTTTACAGATGCATCAAGTGTGACCTATATTCTGCACTGATATATATATGCACGAATGAATTAAATGAATCAATGAATTAAATGAATCAATGAATTAAACAAATGCATTTGATATTCACTCGAACCAATTAAAGGGCATCATTACTAAAACCTCCATTGGAGTAATAGTTACTTATAAACTCAAATTTAAAAAGCAATTTAATTATGAAAGAGTTAAGTAATAGAGTAGAGTTGATGAATGAAATCAATTTGGTCCAAAAAAATATCGAATTTCAATGCATTTTTTAATGTTAGTTTTATCTACGTTAACTCTCCAGTCAACTTTGTATCGTAAGTAGCATATATATATTTACGTTTAAATTTTAGAAACTAATAAAATTTCAACTTTGAAATAAAGACTTAATTGTATCATTAATATAGCATAATTAAATTGAATATTAAAAATTGAATATTAATTGAATATTAAAAATTAAATTAAACGGAAAAGATATGTTAGCGGGCAAATTAGACATCTCCCAAAATCCAATTAATTGTTGAAGCAATTTGTTAATTTCCACTTTAAGACAAGGACTCAACAGGTAATTAAATTGAATTGATTGTTGACAATACTTGTTGCATCACACAAATAATTTCAATGCGAAAAGGAAGAAAAGGGGAATAGCAGCAAATTATGCGACCGAAATGATAGAATGAAAAGTAGCGAAAGAGTGAGTTTTTAATTCTTCCAGCACTTTTGCGACAGCGCATCATTCGATTTGAGCGATAGCATTTAATGTGCGAACGATGAATTTGGAAGAAGAGTGACGTATGAGAAATAATAGATATGACGTGAAGATAGCAATCAATGTTTTTTATGTGTGAAATCGTAAAGCGACAAGAAATTCTCATCTTGAAATATTTCAAATTTTTACACTTAAAATAATAGTTTTTGTTATTGGTAACGTGAAAGATACGGATAGTTCACGGATTATGACGTATATGGAATAGATATGACGTGAAGATAGCAATCAATGTTTTTTATGTCTGAAATCGTAAAGCGACAAGAAATTCTCCTCTTGAAATATTTCAAATTTTTACACTTAAAATAATAGTTTTTGTTATTGGTAACGTGAAAGATACGGATAGTTCACGGATTATGACGCATATGGAGAAGAGAACAGCTGTTCGCGATTAACGTGAGAGGAGGAAAAAATACCACCTCTCTCAGTAGCACATTTCAATCATTTTGATCCGCCTAAGATCATATCGTTCTCAAACGATTGTTTGCAAACAGAAAACAATAACAGCAGAAATCCCTTAGCTTATCAATGTGACACACATCTTCCCTGTTCACTTCACGGTTGATTTATGAGGTGGGATGGTTTGTCTGAATAAGTGTTTGATGAGATTTTTGGCTATTTATTTTGTCTACTGAATATTTCGAATTTGAAATATGTCAGAAGTTGCACTGTGCTAAATTATCCCTATTCCAATCGATATTTCATTTCTAATTTTCAAAGAAAGTATGGTCAAATAATTTTAATAATATGAAAGATTAGATAGGTTGGTGTAACAAATGGTGTTAAATAAATTTAGCAGAGTTGATACTTATTCATTTAATCAAGCATTTCAGATGAATGAAATGGATGCGGAAAAAATTATATGCTGCAACTGCGAAATTTCATTAGTTCCACCAATGTGTAGGTATATTCAGTGCGATAATTGTCAAAAGAAAGGATGCGATGTGAAACTATGCGTTTCTGTATGTTTTTTTTACCATTAAAGTTAGTCTTTAAAATGAAGGGTTAAAGAAGTTTTATATCAAAAGAGGGAAAGAAATAGTATCACCTGACTTTTGACCAATGATTTGATTAGGCTGTTAGTTATTCGTATCTGGAATGTTTAGGTCGTTCGGTATCCGGCTTATTCGTATCTACTAAGCATTAAAAAAAGCTTGCTTTATACTAGTGAAATTCCGACCACAAGTGCTTTTGAATACAGGATGAAGTTGAGCGATATATGATGGTTACTGTTCGATTTAAATTGAATGTTGTTATTGGTAATTGATGTGGCGTAGCAGTTATTCCGGAAATTTATTTTAGGGCAAATATATCTGTGTATTTTAACAAAAGATGTAAAGGAAGTGAATATTTTGAACGATAAGATAGACTTGCGAAGTAGTACAGAAGTGATTTTATGTAGTATATTAGAAGATATGAGAACGAAGGCTATCTGTTTTTCTTTTTAACTAATAATCATGATAATAATTGTAGTAGAGTTTGCAGTGTTTCCGAATGGGTGCTGAATGTGGTCCTCACAAGCGTGGACATGCGTACACTGTTATAGATCGCAAAGGACCTGCATTATTTGGAACATTATCCGGGAAAGAGTGGGGTTGGAAAGAAGATTTGAACTTAATCAAAGCAGCACATAAGCATAAATTAGGCAACTGGTATGTTTCAATGTGAAGTATTGGGAAAGTTTTACACAATCACTTTCGATACTATGTAGTCGTAAACATATTCAATGTAGATCAATTTTTATCCGCCTTCTCTATCATGTTTATGTCATATTATAACTGCCCGTGAAGCGTATTGTTTTGCTTTGATGTCGTAAGATCACTGGATGTCGCTTTGAACTGGTTATTTTATTGCTCTGGTCTATGTCAAGTCTTAGAGGATTTCGACAAGTTTTATTGGAAATACAGTAGAACAGTGAAGAATATCATGTTATGTACGGCATTTGTTATGAGAATTGAAGAATTAACGTCGGCTAGGAATTTTTGCAAGTATTTGCCGCTAGATAGATTTTTATCGTCTTTCATCGTTTAGGGAAGAAATTGCATCAGAATTGGGTACCGATAAAACTGCCGACGATGCTAGGAAACGTTTTGATCAATTTTTTATACGTGGTCCTTTTGGTCGATATGCAGCAGGTGTTAGTTTAGGGTAATTTTTGTTCTAATGTTCATTTCATAATTATATTACTTTTGTAATAAAGTTGCGATGAGTATACAAATTTAAAGTTGTGTTTTAATGTTCTTTTCTGCTGATAAAATCGAATAAGAGACATGTTTCTTCCAGTGAAATTATTTCCCTCTGTAGTTATTCCTGGTTTTAAGTGCTATCAACTATGTAGTAAAAGTTAAAGTTATTGTCTCTCTTTTTTAGACTCCATCTTTTTCATATTGTTTTTTATGAATATCACTTAACACTCCTATGGAATGTCTAATTCAACAGATTTCACTTGTTCTTGAGTCTTCTACTTGAGTCATCTGTTAATGTATCCAGGCAATTTTTCCCCATACCTTGAGAAGCGCACTTACCAGTTCTTCACCATCATTTGTTGAAAAGAAAAGAACAGTGGATTATATAACATCAAGTCATATGTTTGTTTCGATGCCATTATTTCTAGTCCATATGTCGACAGTCAGAAAGTTGAAGAAATCAATTTGTCACCTGAATCAAGTGTCGTTGGTCAAGGACAGAAAGTGGATATTTCAAATTGGCAATGTATGTTTTGTTAGTTTCTTTTTTGCAGTATTGAGTAGTTTTTTAAAGGTGTGTTTACCTTTCAGATATTGCGGAATTTTTCCGTGACTGGAACCAACCTGTAAATTTTGACGATCCAAACTGGTTCGACCAGTTCGAAGGGCCTTTAATAAAGTTTAAGAGTGAGTTTTGTGCTTCACAAGTACGAAGCTTAACACGGAAGAATGATGATGTGGTGTGCATTTTTGAAAGAAATGATGGTCCACATCCCACCTCTGTGTCTCCACCTCTATCACCATTTTCTGTGGAATTTATAAGAGTGAGTTTTTTGCTGCATCTCATTTTTGCATCGCCGTAATCAAACGATTTATTCTGTCCATTACTAATATTCTTTCTAAGACTTCTTACTCAAATCGTTTTTGGAAGGCATGTTTGCTGAGAAGAACAACTTATGTTCATAATGAGAATTTTATATCCGTTCAAATTGTATATTTTTTCAGACTGATGTCGGAAAAAAAAGAAAGAGATTACTCTCTGCGAGTGATTTTGATGAAGTAAGTTAATTTGCAATTGGTATCAAATTCTCGAATAGGTTTTGAAATGTAAGTTTGGTTGTTTAATTTCATTTCTAGAGCGATGGTGAAGGAACAACTAACTCAGAGAGCAGTAATTCATATGATTGTAAGGCTGAGTTAACAACGGTTTCGCCGAAGAAGAGCAGCGATAGTCATAGTGCCCATGCTTATCGGAACTGCGCAGAAACAGTGCGCAATGTAGATGAAGGAAGTGGTTAGTTATTTCACTACCGCATTATACCTTTTTTGCATTTTGTTAATACCTCATTTAATTACTTGAGTTTTAATATTTACAAGAAACCGAAAGTTTTCGCTGTTTGTAAAGAGATTGTGCATGTGAAGTTCAGAAATTATAAGGAAGTTCGGTGGCCGAATGTTAGGAAAGCCAAAGTAGGTGATCTTGATAAATTGCATTGTGTTTTAGCACCGGAACCGGAGCAAAAATATGAAAAAAAGAAGCCAATACTGCAGTTGAAGCGCGTTGAAAGGAAGAGGCGAAAAAAAGATTACAGGGAAAAATTATTTTTAGAGGTGAGTCCTTGATTTTTTGTAACGATGGCAATAGCTAAGGTGATGTATATTATCGTTTTCTTAGTCGTGTCATTAGGTATTAGAAAAAAAAGAAGTTGGTCCTCGAAAGCCAATAACAAGAGTATTTTTAACTTATACATTGTTCAGGAGGCGTGCAAAGGAAAGCTTGTGATTAAAATAAATGAAGATGTGAAAAAACAGTTGCGAGAATTTTATCCGGAACAGTTTTATGCAAATGTGCCACTACTACCTTTCGGAGCAGAGGAACGTTTAAAATTGAAGGACAGTGATCTTCAATTATTAGGATACATGCCGGAAAGAGAGGATTTTGAGTGGGTTAGTTGTTGAAATATTATTTATCCCTTCTAGTTTTTTCTTTTCCTATTTTCTGAATATAAAACAAGGATTTCTATCATGTTCCTATGGAAAATTCACTTCTAGATTTTCAATTTTATTTTTCCTGTGATTTCCTCCTGATTTTTCAACATTGAACTGTGAGTATACGCTGTACTTTGTAACAGCATAGATTTTAGGAATTTATGAACGACGCAGAAAAGTTAATTAGCCGCCTTACACTGCAACCTGAGCCTGATACAGATGAAGACAGTGCCTTTGAAAGTGGTGAGTTTTTTATTATTGATCTTAAATGATATATCTAATTTTAAAATTGCAATCAAATGTATGATTATAGACATTTAAACGGAGCAAAAAAAGAAGTACAGGAAAGAAATTGATTTATTTCTGTGTTATCGAACAGCATATTACGTTACTGTCGAAACGTATTTGAAATCATTATTAGATATTTTTTTCCAGCTGTAAAATTAGCGAAGGTGCAGAAATATAATCGAATCTTGAAACAGAGAAGAGCGAAAAAAGTAGCTGTCAGGGAATACGATCTTGTGAATAAGTTTTTTGATAAGATCAAGGTAGTTGTTTTTGTATAGTTTTAATAATTATAGAAAGCTTAGATTTTTGCTCTTTTTTAGCCGCAGTCTGTAACCAGTAAGTTAACATCGAGGTTATTTAGTGATAAAAGACTAAGTTTTTGTGAGATTATTGAAAAGTCATTTTGTGACCTGAGTTAGTCTTTGTTGTCTTAGTGTGTCTTCTTTTTGTGTTAATTACTTCATGAACCAGCTACTTATGGAAATGAAATTGTTAGCAAAGGCAATGTAATTTCCAGAAAATAGATGAAACACGTCGAAGTTTGACGCACAGTCAGCATTATTCAGCTTCAGCGCGGCAACGTGAACTACTTCATTCATTCCTGAACAAAACTTGTCAAGTAGTGAGGCAATCGGAATTAAAGCAATTGCTTGATGCGATCACAGGTAATCGGAAAAAAAATTTATCTGTACTGTGTTGTTTTCGACTAAACATTTTGAACTGTTTTTTAAACGGATTTCAATGTTTGGTGACTCATTTAAAATTATTTTAGATTATATAAACTTGAACAAAAGAATTTCGAATCTGGCGAATCATAAAGTGGATAGTATCAAGGATTCGAAAAATTTCTCATAATTTAGCAACTTTCGTTATTGTAAAAGTTTATGCCACAATTTAGTTTAGCAAGTGCTGCGCTATTATTTTTGTACTAGAACAATCAAATCGTATGTTTCCTAATCTTATTATCTTTAAAGTTATTGCCGATATCCATTCAACTTTATCATCGGAAGGGTGTAATACAGTTGTTTTAAGGACAAAGTATGCTTGTTTATTATTGGAAAGGTAAACCCAGATGTTGTCTGCTCAAGTCCATTGATATGTTGCAGAGGTGAATATATTTTTTAGGTAACGTATTTAAATCAATGGGCGTGGAACAAGTTTGAGACTTTCTTGTGAAGCTATTTGAAAAAGCAGTGGTATATAGGTGTGTACGATATGCATTACTTGCGGCACTCCAGTGATTTAGAAGAGATCAGTAGAGCTGTTGAGATATTTTAGATCTCAGAACATATCAGGACTTGTACATGGTGATGAAGATAGTCCTTCCAGTAAGCCTGATGCACTCTGTAGGATCTCGTGAGGTTCACTTCTCATCACCATAACAACTAGATTGCAAATCTTGTCTTTCTGTCTTTTATGTAATTATTCTGAAACTGCCAGAAATATTTGCTGATATTTAACATAGTGTAAAGAATAGATTTTCATAATAGCATTAACGGTGAGGATACTGTCGGTATAAAGTTTCAGTGACGTACGAAATAGAGTCGCTGCACTCTGATGTTGTATTAAATAACTGAAGAAACTTTATAAGCGGTAGGAAACGAATACATCGTAAATGGAATTTAATTGGTTACAGAGGAACGTTTTTTTTTATAGGACTCACCTTTGCTGGAAGCATTTCAAATAGAAGGTCAAGGATTACTTGAACTTGGCATATTAATTGCAGAATAGAGAAATGGAGAAATGACTTTATAAACGAGAAAGATATTTTTAAATGCTAGAAAAGGTGGTTTTGAAATATTTGACATGAAAGCTTTATTGCTGTTTAGGTATGCTATAAAAATCGATGATTGAGACCGGTTTTGTAAAGTCTAACATTTCGAGATTTTATTCAGTGTAAAATGTATTTTGCGATTGCATTCATACTGTAAGCCTCCGGTAATTTTTCTGTGGTGTGTGATACCGAGTGTGTTTCATTTCTCAAGTATCTGGTGTTTTCTTTTGCTGTTAAGGTTATTTTCTCCTGTATATATTTAATTATTATGATATCTCACCACTATTTAATCATGAAATAAATTCTTCATAAAGAAGCAATGAGCAAGTAATCGAATAGATAACGAGTAATCGAATAATAAGTAATCGGATAGATGTCTGCGGTGATTCTGTCATGGATGCATAACGTTTGCTATAGTTGCATTCTGTATGCAATAAAGTGTTATGTATTCTAGAATGATTCATGTAATTTTTTATCTTACGGTCATACTTCATCTCCGTCTAATTGTATGAATTCGAAATGAAATACGAGAATCTGGTATGGTTGCTGTTTACGTGAATGGTTGAGAATTCGCAACAATTAGGGAAATTTACATATTTTCCGATTAATTTACAACCACTATTTTCTTCTAAATATCTTATAGATAGTGCAATTCAGGATGAAATTTGCTTAGCTTCTTTACCGTGCATCATGTATCCTAGTTTTACCTAACAATCTTAAATACCTTTCTTGGTTGCGTAAGTACTTGGTCATACATACATCTATCTCCATTTTTATTCTTTTTCCCACATTTTTTTGCATTTTATTTCTTATATTTTCAAAATAAACGATGAAATATATTACAGTAATGAAATACACTGCAAAACAGAACAATTTTTTCTATTCTGACAGAAAAAAAAACAGTAAAAGAGTAGAAATGTCAAGATGAATTAAAGGTGGAGAATTCTTTCATCAGTTTCCTTTTCAAAATTTTTTTTTCTTTATCTCTCAATTGCTGAGGCATATATGAATCGTTTGTTGATAATACCTTAAAATGTGTGACATTTCCAATATGAATGTTCCTTTTTTATAATTTCTAGAAAAAAAGATTTAAGTGAATAGCAGTGGTGGTGGGTGGTAGTAGTAGTAGTAGTTAGTAGTATCACATTCAAAATAACTAAAATCCAGCAAAAAACAATTCATCATAAGCTTATTCATTTAGGGAAAAAAAAATTTTCTAATATTATTTGAAATGTTTATGGAAAAGGCTGTTAATTGAACTAAAATGAAATGAATCACAAAAATATATTATCATAAAGTGAACATGGATATTACACATAAAATGATAATGTCGTATACTTCACTATCTTTTACCATCACCTAGAATGCATATTGGTTGTCGGAATGGGTACTTTCCATTAAAAGTTATCCGGCGCACTTTCCCTTTCGTGTTTACGTGTATGAAAAGCTGACTGTCGAGGTTATCTGTCGCCTAAAACAGCTTGGTCACAATAGATGTGAAATATGAATAAAATGGATTTGAATTTCGTTTGCGATATATGTGAATAGTTATCATAAAATTCATTCTATCCATACCTGCGCACATCAAGAACATCTAAATTTTTAAAAATTTTCTATTCACAAATTCTTTTAGCTAATGAATGATGGGCGTAGGTAATGTTGAATAAATACCTGGTCGTGTTAATAATAGATTAAATTATTTAATGCCTTGAAAATACGGAAAAATTACAAATTCACTCACAAAATATATTATGTATTTTCGATTATTTCACTTTACTTTAATTTATATTAATTAATTTATACTGTAAAAAAAATGGTAAGGAAGGCTTATTTTTTATTTCCCGTTATTTCCTAGTCTGATTGCATTACATTCCGTAAATACACAAATTTTTGCTTTGAGGTAAACTACTTAATTTGTTAATAATTTCAATTTCAATTTCAAACGTTTTTTAAAGTTTTCTGTTCCGAATTTTGCGGAATATTGAAATATTGTGAACAGTAATTTAAATCATTATGATAGAATGGAAGAGATAAATATGCAAAAATTTCCTACATTAGTACAAAGGAATATTTTATCATTGAAATGACATTTAAGAAAAATGAATTTGAAAATTCTCGCAAATATTTTCATAAATACGAATTTAAAAAAAAATTTTTTCTAAATGTCAAATATTTCATAACTATGAATTTAAAAAAAAATTTTCTAAATGTTTTGCAAAATTGTTTGCAGCAAAAATTGGAATCGAAAATTGTTAACAGATTTCTGACAACACAATTCTTTTTAGTTCACAGTTTCAAATTAAAAAAATCATTTCCGAAAAACAACTTCCGTTCTTCACCTATTTACTTGCAAAAAATTGATAAAATTAAATTTAGTCATTTGTCAAAAGTATCAGTTTAATTTATGTAACCTTTAATCTTAGCAAAGCAATTAGGCAAATCAAATGATAGACAAATTACACTGTAAATTCATAAAATAAAAAAAAACGACAAATTTTAAATTTTTTGAAAAATGCTACTAATTTTATTTTCATAAGAAAAATCAATTTTTTTTTCAAAAAAAAATGCTTCTCGGATCATTAATTTTTTCAATGAAAAAATGTTTGAAATTTTATGGTGCATGAGGATAGTTCTCATTTCCTATTTTTTTCATTTTTTTTTTATTTGCACATTTAATTCAAACAACACCACTTCAATCGTATCGACCAGCAATAACTATCTAAATTGTTCGACAAGCAAACAATAAGGCATTAAATAATAGCACCATCATTTCCTTATTTTATCAATTAAAATTTCAATCCTAATTTTCTTTTTTCTGACCGTCAATAAAAGGTATTAAAATATAACCAATTAGGAAATTCAATTTCGATAATGATCAACCTTCAAAAAAAAAACAAAAAAAACAAAACGCTTCTTTCTGGAAACATTGAGCACCACAATTCATAAAAAAAAATTTGAAAAAGTAGTAAATTGTATGAAACTTTTGATGCCTAAAATTAGTAACAGAGAAAAAAAGACCATAATTACTCAAATTTCACGTTAGTTAAAGTTTAATTTGTGAGAAGAATGGCATTTTAACCAGAGCTAAAAAATGGAATACTGTAGCCTCGAATACTGTAATGGAATACTGTAACAATACTGATCGATTGTTGAGAGAGTAGCAAGGTGTTCTAATTTCATTACATCTTAGGTATTATTATCAATTGCTTTATCATATTTTAGTAATTTTAGGATGTATTTGATTATTCTACCAATTAAAAGCAATCTGCCATATCCATAATTTATGATCCGACCTGTGTAGCACATCAAATTTATGCGACAGACTTATTTGCAACACAAACATTCTGATTTCATGCTCTTTTGAGGTGCAATCCACACGGATGAATTATCAGCATATTTCAACAAAAAATGATATTGAAGGCTGGACGTGAAGTAAGGATTGCTGAATTTTGAAAATAGGATAACGACTGTAAGGGAAGATCATCTAAATAACAGTATTATTGTGAAATCTAATATTATACTTCCCGTTTGAATAATTTTACCTACAATCCTGATATTATATATAGGAATTTGCAAAAGACAAACAATATGTATATAATTCATTCATTCACAATCGTAAAAAAACAATCGTAAAAATTATAAAATTTAAAAAAAAAATCTGCAAACGCACCGTAATCAATCAGACTCAATGAAAATTAATGTGTCCCCTTAATAATTTAACTAACGTCAGTGATAACAATGAAAAGGACACAAAGTTCTCTTTGTTTTTCTTTTTCTTTTCTAATGTTAAAGGCTTTGAAAATTATACGAATAATATAACAGCAAGTAATATGCAAAAACTAAAAGCCTTATTGTATGAGCATTCTGAAAATATTTTCAGCAATTAATATGACACGGTAAATAAAAATATATTATAAATAAAGCAACTGTCAGCAGTGAAAAAAAAAGATGAAAAAACATACAATATTGTAATAACGACAAGATAATAATATATCACAACTGTATGGTAACAAAAAAAACATCCTGTACAACACGAAATGTTTATACAAATGTTCAATTCCATTCAAATTTTTTTAAAATTTGGTTATCAAATAAGAGAAATTGGAAAATACTGAGTGCTAAAGGAGGAGACTGAAAAACACATGATAAATTAATGATAAAAAAAAAACGCTTATTGCACATAACGCAACCAAATGTTTCATAAGTATAAAAATATAAAACCGATGTTCTACTACAGTCTCACTAGATAATATTATTATCTAATCACTTGTTCTGCAAATATCACAGTAGTTCTGCAAACGTGTACTCCGAATGAGGAATGAGACGGTTGTATCATATGTACAATTTCATGGTACAGTTGTAAAATTCCTAAGCATTCTACGAAAAATTCGAATGCATCGCTGCTTAATATAGTTAAATGAAAAATTTGAAAGCCTTTAATTACAAAAACTATATACATGTTGTACGCACAACCGCTAGTTATTTAAAGCAGCTGCATCACTGGATAATGAAACATAACTGCTATACATCACACGTAGTTGATTATAAATATCCCGAGACAAAATTACGGGCCAACACCACCTCATCCAAATTACTCAGTAATTTGAATCAATACTTAAGATTTTGGAGAAAATTTTTTAGGAATTTTTTTGCATCTATATTAACCAGTAAGTGAAAATGCCATTAAATTGTGCGATCCCAGTAAATCCAAAGTGAAAGTTTTTTATCACTCCATATATAAGTAACATTATCTGAATCTACAGAGGTAAATTATATTAAATACACTCACTACAAAATACTACCGTCTCAGTTTAAAAAAGCTCTTAATATCAGTGACGAAACTGGCGCAATCGCCTTTGCTTTGATAATTTATCAGACGAACAGCTTATAGCCCTAAGTGGTTCCCTTTTTTTGCTCATCATCGGCAAATGTTGCAGAACTACTTCTAAATTAGCCATTTGTTGTCGCTTTCTTTCGATTATGCAGTTATTATGCTCTGAAGCACTACAGCGGGAGAAATTCTTTGTATCCTGTTCCATTACGAAGGGCTAAAATTAAAAATATTTTATTTACAAATACATCCATGAAGAAACATACACTTTCAAATACCCTAAAGACTTCAAAACTCATCGAATTAATGCTAAATTGTGAAATGAAATTAAAAGACAGTATGTACATAAAACTAAAGCTAAAAACGTGAAACTTATTTAAAATATTTCAATGATTACCGTAAATGTTCTAGAAATGGTCAATTTCTGTTGGAAATGTGAAAAAATGAGCGGGTCCGTATTAATATAATACTGGTTTTTCGCAGGAACTTTTTCAAACTTCGAATTTTTCCCTATTTGATATTCCACAAAGTATACATCCTGCAAAATTACCAAGCTCTCAAAATCATTGTTATAATTGTAGAATTAGAGGCTTTATTATAATTATATACATGATGGGGAGTATTCAAACAGATTGCTCAATAAAAAATGACCATGTTGAGATCCAGTACGTCTAAGTTTCATTAATAATCTGTAGATATTTAAGAACACATCAAACTAATAGTATTTTAACTGACCGAACTGATACCACAAACTTCGAATCAGGCACAAACCGTTTTGCGCTCAGATTTTTAGTATGATCTTACAAATAACCAGATAATATCAGTAATCATGCACTGAAACCAATCCACGGAAAACATACCGCTTCCTCATAATGAGGTAGTTTTGGCCTTCCAAGACAATAAATACTTGATTCCAACGCTAGGCAACGTCCAACAACAGCATCAAGTGGAAGTGTATCATACATACTGGTCGCAAAAAGCTTAAAAGAAGTTCCCCAACAAGAATTTATGATAAAATAACATCAGTCAAATGATCACCTGCATTAGCAGCATAGTGTTGATCGAGTTGTTTTTGAAATTAATACAATACCGAGATCACCAAACAAATAACCACTAACCAGTAATCTCTTTTTTAACATTCAATAAATCTTCCGTCTCATCGTCAATGAGCAGGATTTACACTACTGTTGACGATATAATTTCAAACGACATGAGCAGATATAGATCAAATTCAAAAAGATAAATTCACCTCTTTTTCATGGAATAATTTCCCCGGTTCACAATAGACTTCATGTGGCCGAGCGTAATAGAAGCCGAAAACAAATTTATGCCCTTCGAATGAGAAAAGACGTTCAATACGGAAGCATCTAACATCCTTACGATGAAATGATACTGGGCAAAACTTTCGATTAGTCTCTTCTAATTCGTTAGGAATTATAGTTGTCATGGGACCACTTTGTTTCGTGCATTCCACCAGTCGTCGTAGGATTAATTTGTGCTACAGTAAGGAAATGGATAGAACGGCTACTGCTTTTTGATTAAATCATTAAAAAGGCTCGAAAAAAATGAAATCTGTGTTGTTTCTCGTTTATTTTTTGCCTTAAGACAACCCTGCAGGACAATATAAAATATGCATAGAAACTCATTTTCTTAATTAATACGTTTTCTTACATTATCGTTCTCAAGTTTCTGCACATACACCGTTTCGCTGAGGCGAACTTGTAAGTGCTGTATATTTACCAACGTCCGATAATACGTGCAGTTCTTGAAATTATAGTCGGGTTGAATACGCAACGGAATTGATGCCGTCGACGTGCGTTGAGCATTTCGAACACACATAATACAAACAAAATCCTAAAGTAAATTTAGGCAATATTTTAACACAAAAAATTAGCCTTGGGAAAGCACTAAAGGAGGGAACTGCAAAATCTAAAATTGTTTAAAGATTTAGTAAACAAAGTATTTAATTTGTGTACTGCTGAGAAGCATTAACTAACTTCATCAGATGGTTTCTCATCAAAAACACATTCTTCATGAAGCCAAAAATTGCACTTTTCGCACTGTATCATGGGTCCGTCATCATCCGTCGTACCACATATACAACGCACACAATCTGTATTAGCGTCAGCTACGCTAAGGTATGAAAAACTGTCATGATCATACGAGCCAACTGGAACCTGTAACCAAAAGTTCCTAAACATTAAAAAGCAAAAATTCAAAAGTTTTACAAATTTTTAAAAGTGCTCAATGATAAACCTCCGAAGCATTATCATTAAAATGAAACTAGGAAAGAAAACGAACAAACATACAGGAGAATCAAGGTATCTGTAATTAATTGCCGCAGCTAACGTCCGATGAGGTCCAGTTTTAGATTTTCTTCGGCAATGCTGGTGTTGATAATCACTTCTTACACATTTTCTTGCTTGACGCGAGTGCTTTGCTTTTATCGAAGCAAAATTTGCGCGCCAAATATCCAGCTTCCGCCGATCCAGAGGTCTGCCAGATTTACCAAGCAAACTGTTAACTTTCAGTTCAATGGATTCCAGCATTTCTAAGATTGTCCGTGTGGAAGTGGGTTGTGCACGAAGCTCAGCAACGAAGTTTGACAATTTTTTCAGTTGCTTTTTGGAAGCTACTTTAGAATCATTGAACTTCGTGACTACTTCCTGACAAAGCTGCTCTAAATGAATGTTGCCATTATTTGCTGTAGCATTTGTCAGAGGTGTTTTCGAAGTTCTGTTTTGGCTTTGAGATCGAGATCCTATAAAATAAAGCGAAAATTATTTGCTTGTCATAGCTAAAGAAAACTTTCAGACTACATGCCAACTCAAATCAATTGTAACACCACAAAACCAACTCTTTCGGCCCACTACAACCAGAACCATTTACTGGAAGCTGCATTTTACTGGAAGCTTAATTCAATCATTAAATTACTTTGTTAGCTACTATTTAGATTAATTATTGACTGCCCACACTAAAAATAAGCCTCCATAATCAACTTATTTCACCGGAAGACACTCAGCTATACTTCCACTATCAGCTGACAGTAGGCCTTATCTTTTGTGGATTATTAGGCTGCTACATCGAAACATTTGGTAGAAAAAAACAAAAAGACCTCACCTTTTCTAAATTTCTTCAGTTTACATTTTGCTGATTTTTTTACATTTCGCAGCAGAAGCAAACGCGTGTTACGCGCTAATTCCTTTTCTCGATTATTCATAATAACATTTTTATTAAGGAAATGTCGACAATTTGGAGCACCACAACAACATATCGTTACATCATCAAATTCAAATGCGTCCCAGTTGTAATCATACGTAAGCTCCTCACCTTCATGGATTTTGCGTAGGGCAAATAAGCCAATTCGATAATGGCCGTTAACGGACCTACAATCAACGTTCGTTCAATAATGTATTATCTAAAAGTAATGCCAGAAAAATTACTTCGTAAGTAAATGATGCGAAATTCAATCTTTTAGCGCATTGAGCACTGTAAATCAAAGCTTAATCTTAATTCCAACGAATGAATGAGAAACGGAAATGATTGAAGATATAACAGTATAACTTACCATCGCTGCATCTCACAGTTTGGAGCACAAGAATGATTGATGAATCGTGCAATATTTCCTTTGCGATAAGCATCGACGACAAAACCCGGGCATAGATTCAATGCGTAATGATTCCGTTGATAGCAGTAATCAGTACGACTTCGTGTATTAAATGTTTCCATTGAAACGATTTCACCGATATATTCACATATGAACTGCAAAATTTTCAACAGCTGTATATGAATGTTAATCATTAAGTAAAACTTTTGAACATGCACCGTTATCTGTCAACGAATAAATTCAATAGGATTCATTAAGTACGAAACAAATGCAAATTCCATATAAATGCTGATCCAAATGGCTAAAAAAGTGTTCCTTTCATTAAAACAACAATAACAAAACCATAATGTAGTTAGTGCTTACGGCGAATATGATTCAACAGTTAGGTGTCAAAAAGAAATTGTATAACCCAGTTCAAGACTTTACAAATTTTTATCTCACCTAATTAATAATATTCTACGAAATACATTTCAAGCATGAAGCTGATAGAAATGTAACTATTTTAGAGTATTTTTGTAAAAAAAACAATTTAAAAAAAAATGAAAAGGAACAAAAATTGTTAGGTGGCGTTCGCCACTACAATAAAGATGCCTATAACGATTAACAGTAAGGCCAAACAAAATTCAATAATCACTTACTTGTCCTTTATCAATATTAACATCCGTTTTCACACCAATACCACAGCCATTCATCGTTTGGAAAGTTTGCAAACGTTCAACACACTCGCGCCGAAATAGTCGTTTATTGGTACACAAAGCATTTCGTGGACAGCTACTGCCACATTCCATCAATACTACTCTGTGAAATAAAAACGAAATAGTGAAGATTAGAATGACAACTCGATCTTCAATCTTCTAAAAACAAAAAAATATTTAGAATGTAAATACACTAAAAAACGTACCGGTTCAAGCATTCATCACTTTCACCGCAACATCCAGAAGAACAGGAGCACTGCATCTGCTCGATCTTTGGATAAGCATCAACGATCACATCTGCAGTCACATAGATGTTTGATTCATTCAAGCTAAGCACAATTTTTTTTGAATAGAAAGTTTCTGCTCTAGATGTGTACATTTCAGAATAAACACAATTACTTACAGTAAAAAAAGGTGCAGGGCGAAATGTTATAGATCTAACATTTAAAAACTCCAAGAGGCTGAATTGAACCGCAATAACTTTTAAATTATAAAAGATAACCAACTTTGTTTCAACTTTACGTAATCACCAGATGGGCGACGACCTTTTTCACACATTTTTGATGATGATGGTGTGGCACTGAAAAATTAAGCAATTGAAACAAAACAAAGTTGGAGAAAAAACGGATGTATCAAAATTATTTGTAAAGTGCAAGGCCCCTTCGTCTCAAATATGGCATGTTTAACTCATACATCAATTGCGGCTAGAAAAAGACTACAATCACTCATCCAACAGCTGACATCGTTAGCGCAATATTGAAAAATTTGATTTCAAAAATAGCACAAATCTATAAATTTAAATTGATACGACAATGTTTTGGAAAAAAAGAAATGCAAAAAATCATACCTTGCAAAGGGATCGCTCTTCCTTGATTTCTGCGACTTCTTATCTCCAACTCGGTATATCTTTGGACCGTTTTCTTGTTTGGACTTCTCGAGTCGACTCCTTTCGACCAACCTAAAAAATGACAGGAAGCAACTTTTCTTGTATGAGAATTTTTGATTAATTTTCAATTTATCAGCTTTACTGGTGCGACAAATTGCCATTAATCTTATTCACTCAGAAAAATGTTGGTGTCACCGCGTCTGACTTCTCCAAGGTCAATAAAATTCAAGTATAAAGAGCTTTTTACGCAAAAAAGTATGTTGTAGAGCGTATTACATTACTTTATGACCTTAATTCTAATTTGAGTTTCAATTCCAGAATGGCAAACCTTCGAGTAACTTCTTTCCAATTCAAATGATACCACGGCAAATCCCAGCGCTTTCGATCACCTAAATCCAGCTCCAGGTTGGCAAATTGTCTGCCGATTTGTTCGATGACGACTTTCAGTTTCTCATTCACTTTACGCTTCATAACCAAATGAAATTCTTTGATTTGATTCATCATATCCTCCTCCGAAAGCTCTAAACGCGCATTTGACTCTGCACCATCAACACTCAAAGTAAATTCCTGACGTTCTTCACGAATGTTCCCGCTAGTTATCCTATTTTTCCCTAATTTTCCTGTGGGGAACTCTTTCTCCGCCGTAAACTTCTTCCTTTCTTCCTGTTTCTTTCGTCCTTTACACTTCCTTTCTTCTGCATGCACTTCAGCTCCCAAATTTCCCGATAATAAAGGCATATGTCTTTTGAAATTATTTGAATTTATCTTTTCGCCAGAAGCTACATTTGAACACCGGGCGACAGTATAATTTGGTCTAGATCCTACTTCCTTTCGTTTCATCTTCTGTGCTAATTTTCTTGAAACCGACTCGCTACACTCTCCCACTTTGCGTTTACGAGTTTTCCGTTTCTTTTCCAGATTTTCATTTCCCAGTTCCGAGGTCTCACTTCCAACGACCCGAATCTCACATGATTGTACTTGTGACGCATTAACAAATTCGGTTTGCACTGCAACTTCATGTTCTGCTTCTTTCGGTAACAGTTCCATTAATTTGTCGTCATAAATAGTTGCAGTATTAACTGTAGTATTTGCGGTAGCAACTGTAGCAGAAGTAATAATATTGGCTGTTGTAGTCACTACATTGCCAGTATCACTATCAGGAACACTTGTAATAGTGTTGGTTATGGCGGTAGTAGCAGTAGTACTGGTAGTAGTAGTTGTTGTTGTTGTAGTTGTAGTAGTAGCCGCACTAATACTGCTACTATCAGTTGCTGTACTGTCATCAATTGCCACTTTCGACTGGATAGCACTGGCAAACTGTTTGCGCTGTTGCGGATCCATATGTGACATTAGTTGTTCCACCAAATCCGTGACGTTCATTGCCGGAGTAATTGCTATTTTTGGAATGTCATCGTCCGATTCTTTCTTCTTTTCTTGACATACAGATACAGCTTCACTATTTTGCTCGAAATTCTTTCCTTCAGTTTCTGTCAATGTATCTTCTACTTCAACAGTCTTCAGAACAACACTATTAGGTAGTTGTGCTTTTATCATAAACGGTGGTGGTTCTTCTGTTAACGGCGAACCTTCCGTTTCTATTTGGTGGAAAGGTATCAGATGTGGCATGTCGGAATAATCATCGGAATAGCTTGTCGAACTGACTGCTGCCTGCGCTTTATTTTTATTTGCCATCGCAGTCATCTAAAAATTGCAAAGTCCTAGTAATAAAACCCACTCACAATTTTATGCGCACGTGATATCTGAACCCTCCATTTTCGTTACTTTTCGATATAGACCAGGTGATTATCATGTTTTTGTAAATATTCATTAATCGGGTAATAAAATCATCCACTTATTTGAATGTTTGGATATTTTCATAATTCCTATAGAAATGTTTTTCAAAAGTTACCGGAGGAGGAGGAATGTACGACGTGGGTGGAGTAAATGGATCGGCTGGTGGAGAGTCGGCAATACTTTGGATTCCACTATCCGCCGTAGGGGAACAGTTCGCTACGACATTGTAATTACTTTGATAATGGCAAGATGGTATTCCAGTATTTAACTCAACCTGGAAAGAAGCGTTGTCATGAATTCTGCAATCTACATTGAGCAAATACAACAATAATATGGGCCGTGCGGATAACACAACCGCAACAATCCAGGTCCCTTTTTTTAAGGGTTAAGGTTTTTTTAAGGTGAAATCGTGTCAACTCACGTGCGAATAAAATGACTCATGCTGAGGTTGATGTAACACTTACTTTGTAATGAAAATTATACTGGATTTAAAGCATGAAATAATAAAGTTCTTGAAACAGTAGCATATTTGACAGTGCACGATTCAGTGTAAGTGTAACAGTATATACTTTGTTATGTGATCGGGAGGATAATCGCCTGCATGGAAAAGATATGATAAAAAATACATACTTGCATATGTGCCTGATAACTAGCTTGCACGGGTGCACATCCCGAAGAATCTTGCATATGCATCATTGGGGGAGCGGCATTATGGTAGTGATGTTGCTGTGGCGGTGGAGGAGGTGTCATATTATGCTGTTGAGCATAATGATTAGGGGTTATCATAGCTGTCTTATCAGTTAAATGCTGTGATTGCTGTTGATGCATACTTGAAGGATTCAAGTCGACATGCGTCATATCCTGTAAATCAAATCATTTAGATGAAAACATTGTAGGACAAATTAACTAAAACATGTCCATGAAAATATGACAAAAAGTGTCGAAATTCAAATCTACGAAAAACCTATTTACTCCGTTTTAACTCTACTAGTTGTATCACAGCCGGAAATTTTGCAAATATTCGTCTCATATTACTGATAATACCAACCAACCAGATCATCTAGCTTACGTTGTTGCTGCTCCTTACCCATTAGAATCAAGTCGATCGAAGCAGTGACGACACTTAACTAAGCTTGATTTGGTTGGTTGGAATTATTCACTATGATCAGGAATTTTAACATTTGTGGTGTGTTCAGCCAGCAACTGCGATAAAGAAAAACAAAACACATCACTTGGACAACCAAATAATTTTAGTTTAATGCTCGGCACATATAAAACAGGTCTTTTCAGAACTGAAAAATATCTGCAACTACCTGAAGCAAATCGATGTCTGATTTCCCAGATGAAAAGCTTTGCGTTATAGAAGATATGGGTGGAAAAAAAGGTGTGGTGCTTGTACATGGCATTTGACAATCGTATGATTCATTTAAATTCATTTGTGGTACAACCTGAAATCACCGAGGTATGTCATTTCCATCATTTTGTGAAATGTTGCAAATAAACAATTCTATAAAAAATGCTTCGTAAATGAGTCATGGGTATAAAATCACAGATTCCTTTACTTCCCAAAAACACAAAATTTCCCAGCGATATGCTAGAAAATTATGTTAAACAATAAAAATAACGCAACCTGCGAAGGCGATGGTGACTCGAAGGAACCGCTACTGACATTCGAACGCGGTGCTGTATGTAACCAACCATCAGTACTACAGTGCTGCGGCTGTTGCTGCTGCTGCGACTGAAGATGGTGCTGAACAGGTGGTGGTGGTGGTGGTGGTTTCGGAGGTGCCGGATGTTGTACCGGTTGTGGTGCCGGTGGCGCCAAATGTGTCGACGTACAAGATGTGGGTTGTATTCGTAGAACGCTTGGAACCACCAGTTTTGGTGCAGCTGTTGAGATAGTAGTTGATTGCTTTTGGATGGTTGCAGGTACTACATGCAACGATTTCGGAACACTACCTGATGGCATCGCTACTGAAGCTGTACTACCAACTGCTGCATTTGAAACCTGAATTAGACGTTCTTTATATTCTCTGCATAACTACGATTCGCCAGAATCAGCTAATATTTGTATTTTGTATCAAATTGTTAAACAAATGCCAAGTCGATGATATCTTAAACATTTCCCGTCACCACAATGTGACAAATACAAGACAGGATCTTAATGGGAGCTATCAATAACCAGTTAGTTCTTGCTAAACCTTTACGTAACTGATAACTTATATGTGACTGAAAAAAGTAAAAATACATGAAAGCGCAATATGTATAATCGTAATGTTTACAACTCAGATATGCAAACATCAAATAATTCTGGTCGCGTACTAATAAACGATGTTTGTTTACTTAGTTGAACTGTTCCTTAATCCTTAATTTTCAAAAATAAAAAAAGTTTGGTAAAAAAAGTGCTAACATCTTACTCATCTTTAAATTAAGAAGGCTTTTCAGTTGCAATTTTTATTTCAAACCGACAAATTTCCATGATTTGCAACTAATTTTTTATGGCAATGACTTATGTAAGAAGTAATATAATATCCACAATTATAAATATTTCTCAAATAACTTAACCTATCACTATATGTATATAAGATATAATAAAAAGCACAGTAACATCCAGCATTACGTTTTTTTTCTTGCTTCTGAGAAATTAAAAATTTATGAAAAGATAAACAAACCGTTTGACCGGTTGTATTACTGGTAGATGAGGTGGATGGTCGAATAAGAAAGCCAATAGTACAATAGGACGAACTATTGCCACCGTTAGCTGCACTACGAAGCACACACGGTACTGCTTCCAATCCCATTCTATTGTCGTATCCGTTCCGTTATAAGATGATAAACTTTTTACATATCGTTGCTTAATGCAACTCCTGCAAGCGAGTAGTACATCATTCAAAATTAATCTTAAACGATCCATTTTAATCCATTTTTTTACGCCAATAATGATAATGAATAATTTGAAATTATTACGATAATATATTCATCCTCTAATAACAATAAAGTACACTTAAAGAATCGCAATATCTTAAAACTTCAAAACTACTCCTTAAAAATGAGCAATAAACTTTTACATTTTTTAAAGTCTAATCTGAAGAACAGTTAAGAACACTGAGAAGAATAGATCAAATACTTTAGAGAAATAATTTTGAAATAAATGGAATTTACTCACTTTTCAATGATAATCAATGAATAACAAATATGTATCTAATTATTATTATTATTACTATTATTATTCGTAACTTTACCATCAAACAATTCAAATGATTTTCAGAAGATTAATTTTAAATTTAACAAACAAAATATGAAATGGTAATATTATTGGAAGAACAAATTTAAATTCGGAAATCTTCTCTTCCTCTCATTCACATACATTATTGAAAAATAAATAATTTTTAATATGCTCAATAATGCGTAAAAATTTTTTCTTACAAAAAAAATCAACATATGGTGTTGCGAGAAGAATAAATAAAATTTTCACCCAAAAAAAAACCAATAAACAGTTTACAATAATAAAAGGTAATAAGTTTTTGATAACTATCTCATTGCTGTTATAACAACAAATTATTATTATTAAGTATGCAATTAAATTAATATCACATTATCATCAAATTGTTATCATTATTACTTATTCGACTATTTCTCATCAAATATTATCGCTACTAGTCCGTCATCAAAATATGCTTGCTTAACGAATAAGCTCTATATGGTAGTAGTAGTTATTAACCATTAGCACTAACTAACTTATATTACCATCAATGAACTAATTCATACTAATAAATTAAGCTTCAATTTACTTCTTGCTAGCTAAATAAAATTTGCAATATCAAAATTCACTAAAAAAACTATATTTTAACTAAAAGTTTTGATATAAACAATAAAGCAAAAAAACTAATTTATAGCAAAGGATAAATGACGCATTCATTGGTGACAAAGGAATCGGAGGAGAAAAAAAACACTCATGACACTTTTCAAAGTACAAAAGCAGTAGAGAGAAGTTCACACAGAGTGTTGTAAATAAATAAAGCTGTGCAAACAAATGCGCATATGTAAATAAAACTATGCGTACACTTAATTTGCTAACAAATTATAAGCTTATGAAAAATTTAGCAAAACTTTAATTTAATTCACATAAAACTTATACCTTTTAACTTTAACAAAATACAATATTTTTAAGCAAAAAACAAAAGAATTAAATTATTCATTGCTACGAAGGTAATTTCTTTTATTATCTAATTAAATACCTTTTATTTGCTTATCATTGCACAATTAGGCAACAATGCTGATAAGACAACAAAACAAAACATCAAACAAATATAAAGCTGCAAGTATGTAAAAGCAAATAAAAAGCAATTAGCATCATTGCAACTGCAAGATAACATGTAGCACACACACACACATACAACCGATCACTTCCAATCAATCCTTCCTTTCTCAATTGCATTCAACAGTTGACGATAATCAATGTCAATTAACAGAGGATAAGATTGACCCTTTAAATAATTATGATGATAATTGACAATGATGATATTGAAGTAGCATTGCTAATAGGCTTATATGCATGAAATGCATGTTCAATAATTAGCAATTAAATAGTATGGATGGATAAGAGAAAGAGGATGAAAAAGACGATAATCGGACTGTTTCTATGATAAATTACGATCAAACGTTAGATATTTATGATGATCAAGATAATTATTGTGGCAATGATTGGTAGTAGAAAAAAAAAAGAAAGATAACTGGCAGAGAGGAATTAATTGTTTCACCAATTAATTATTGTCATAATGCAAATGATTACGAATCAATAATGAAAAGATAATCAAACTAAATGAACAATCACTATCATAACAGGTGATCAATTAAGACGAACACCAATAATTGGTCAAGTGGAAATAATAACACTATCAACAATGCCAACGGAAATAATTGCTCAACAGACAATCCCATCCAGAAACAATAATAGCAAATGCAGTAATAAATAATAATTATTAACAATGGTAATAATAATTAATAATAGTAATGATTGATAATAGCAACAATGATGATAATAATAATCATTATTAATAATAATAATCATAATCATTACTATTAATGATTAGTATTAAATTAATAACGAATGAATGAACAAATAGTTGTAGTAATGTTTAGATTGTGTATTGTTTGTGAGAGACGATTGAGGTGAGGTGCTAAGTGGACTTTATTGGTGGAAGGAGAAGGAAGAGGAGGAGGAAGAGGAGGAGGAAGAGGAGGAAGAAGTGAATCGGAGAGGGGATGGTAGAGGGAGGTTACAGGGACTACAGGAGATTGGGGGTAAAAGAGGACGCGCGACCGCAGCTCCGAATACATCCATCGATCCATCGTCGTCCATCGACTTCATCAATAAAATGGGTCCATTACTACTATCATATCTAACATATGTGAGAGTAGTACTCTCCTCTATCACATATTAAAGGCAAAACAGCAAAAAAGACTTTCAACAATCCCTTAGGCATTTTAAGAAGAATGAGAATGTAAGAGTATGAAAAGGAAAGAGTTAACTGAATACATTTGTTGTTTTATAAATGAGAGAGAGAGAGGGAGAGAGGATGGAGAAGAGAGAAAAAGATAGCACAAGAAGATGATGATAATGATTATTTCCCTCTTATAGAGAAAAGGTTATATATAATAAGCAGGGAGAAAAATTGAAAGGAAATGGGAATTCATCCAGATATTACACCCCTTTACTTCTTTAACACACACACACACACACACACACACGCACACACACACACGTACCCTTTCAAAGTTGACATCGTTGACAAGGGTGACGATGGTGTCTCCTCCTCTACTATCTCTTCCTTTCTTCCTCATCTTTTCCCATCTTTTATTTATTGTATTTATTATCTACATATATATTTTTATCCTTCTCTCTTTTCTTCATTCCTTTTGATGGAAATTATATTTTTCTAAAGTGTATTGTCTTTTAATTCAATGTATGCCTTTGCACTCCTTTTCTCTCTCTCTCTCTCTCTTTCTTGTTCTCCTCCCTCTTTCATTGTAAGTATACAAACTAACAAATTTCACTCTTCTCCTCCTCCTCCTTACAACAATTCCACACTCTCTCACCTGCTTTTCCAATCTATTTACATACAATATGCAATCCTTCTCAAACTACTTCATCACTACCTTACATAGCTTACTAGGCATTATCATCAATGGCTACCACACCACCCATCAACCACTAATCCATTCCTTCCACTCTTATCAATTCCTTAAGTGACGCCACTACTACTACTACTACTACTACTACTGCTACTGCTACTGCTACTGCTATATTTCCCCTATGCCTATACCTTACCCTTACACTACGTAGGTACCAATCATTACCTGTCATATTACGTGAATTGACAGACGTACGTATAGTTGACTAATGATGCACAACTATTTGTAACAGAATAATAAAATGAATTCAGAGAGAGAGAGAGAGAGATTGACATTTCTCATCATCTTTGTTCAATTATACAAAAAGATTGCATAGGAAAAAAATCCACATTACACTAATAAAAATCAAATAAGTGTAAAAACAAAATGAGAAATTACACGTTCAAATACTAAGTGCTTACGTGTAAGCTTACACGTATAACTGTGATGATATGTGGAAAAAAAAGGCGCATGTAAAACTAAGAGTTATTGTGGGAGAGGAACGTCGAAGTCGAAAGGGAATGCCAAACAAACAAACAACAAAAAAAAAACAATTCGATATGGGCAACACGCCATCGATGAACTATTTCGATAAATTTGAACGGAAAAAAACGGACGGTGAAATGTGCCAGCAAACAAATTAACAATGATAATAATTCGAAATTTACGATAATCTTTTCACGTGAAAAAGCAAATTACTTTTTCTTAAAAGAAAAACAAAAATTCTTTTTCATTTGCATTAAAAATGATAATGAGATTATTGTGGAATTAAAATAGTTGTAACAATTTAAATGGAAAATTTTTTCAACTAAATTTTTACAAAAAAAAAAATTTTCCATTTCAATCAAATTATCTTTCAAACATTGAAAATTTGAAATTGAACTTATCAAATTTCATCTTTTTTTTCTGTCAAAAATTTCAAAATTTGAAATTGAACTCATCAAATTTCATCCCTTCTATTTCATAATGAAGTGAATTTAAAGTAAGATGGAAAAGAGAGAGAGAGGGAGGGGCCTCATTGCACTGTTTGTAATTGGAAGGGCAAAAAAAATTTTTCAATTATTTATTTCTTATGAAATAGAAGGGATGAAATTTGATGACTTACTAAAAAGAGACGATAAAAGAGAATGTGCCTAAAGAAGTAGAAGAGAATTGAGCGTTACCTGGGGACAGTTAGATGATGACAGTTCTGCAAGAAAAAGCATTGGGAACAAGATTCTCTTTTTCATTTCACTTCATCTTCCCTTTTTTTTCTCTCTCTCTCTCTCTTTCTCTTTGAAAAGAAAAAGCTAAATAACCATTTATAGCATCTTAATTGATATATTTGAAAAACAGCTACCTCTCCGCTAATAATAAAAAGCTAATTAAAAATTCGTCCTTAATTCATTAGAGGGGAAAGATTATTGAATTTGGTATGGTAGTAGGGTGAAAAGGAAGCAAAAAATGATGAGAGTATGGATGAAAAATAGATTTAAAAATTTATGGAAATAATGAGGACATTTCCTACCTTTCATTCCTTTTTTTCTCCCTCCCTCTCTCTTTCTCTTTCCTCCTCTCAAAGAAATAATAATTCGGTAACGAGGCGCGTAGAATGCGTTTACTGTTTTAACTTAGCTATCCATGTACTAATCTAACCTTCGATCAAACAAACAAACAATAAACAATAAAGTACACCTCATCGATCATTATCATCCATTCTCCCTCTCTCTCTTTCTCTCTGACGCAAATTCATCTAATTTTTAATTACCAATTCTATTCTGTTTGCTAATTTGAAAATTGAAAAAAAAAGAAAATTCAATTTTGGCTAATCCCCATAATTTCACATATTCTCTCTCCCTCTCTCTCTCTCTCCTCTATTCATAAAAGTTCTCGTCATTTCACATATTCCCTCTCTTGTATTCTCAATCTTTTGCATTACCTCAACCCTACTACTTTACTTCCTTTCTGCTCATTCATTTATTTTAATGTACTTAAATCATACCAAATCGTTCCCACTGATTTATCGTGCGTATGTACGTATGTGTGTGTGTGTGTGTGTGTGTGTGTACACTCCCTAACGCATTACACAGCTATTGTTGTGAAGAGCATTGTTGAAAAGTTCAATATCAACTTTTTAATGTTTCAACATTAACTATTTCACATCGTACTGTTTCGAAAAGGAAAATTCCCTCCTGTCATTTTTTCAAATCGATTTCTAATTTGTTTAGTAAATGAGAGGAGAGAGAGAGGGGGAGAGAGAGAGAGAGGAAGAGAGAAAAGGTGAGGAAGGATGGAGAGGAATATCAAAAGGAAAAAAAAAACTCTGCAAAAATGTTTTTGCTTCAGCAGCACACCGATACGCATAGAACAACATTCAATGCATGCACACACATACACACCAACAAACCAATAAATAATTTTTTGGTGGTTTTTCCTCTCTTCCTTTCGCTCCCTCTCTCTCTCTCTCTCTCTCTCTCTCTTTCTTCATCTTCATCTTTCGCATACGTTCGTTCATCCCATTTGAAACAACTGAATGTTAATAATTGAAATAATATTGGTGACATCCTTACACATAAGCATTATCTCTTCATTTTTCCTACTCTCTTTGCCATTTTTTCAATCTTTTTCCTCTTCTCTCTACTACTATCTCTCTCTCTCTCTCTCTATGCTTGGCATAGATCAATTGCATCATTTTATTGAAAATGGCAATTAAAAAAGATATAATAGAAATTCATCCTCCATAGATCGCCTACATATTGTGAACAAAATGAAAGAGAATAATACAAATGTCAAGTGATATGAAAATCGTTAACTCGTAACCTTTGATGTCATTGCACTCATTCCAACCGCTCGTTTTTGAATTCATTATTTATTTACAATAAACAACGTAATGCATTAATTACCCATACCACGTTGCATACGTGTCATACTCATAAATCTTTCTTCCTTCACCCATCAGCCCCTCTCTCCACTCTCCTTTCTCTTCCCCACCAGATGGATAACATTTTCGGAGAATGTAGGCCATAACGTTAAATTATGAATTCATTTAAAAAAAAAAGCGCATGTAATGATAGGAATAGAAATGATTGGTTTCAATAATCTTTTTTAAATATTCACATTTGAGAGAGAGAGAGAGAGAGAGAGAGGGAAGAGTGGGATGGAGAGGAGAAGGGGGAAGGGGTAGAGGGGGTGGAAGAGGAAAGAAGGAACCGACAAATGTTGGGAGACATTATTTCAATGAATTTGTATGTTTTCGGTAGGTAGCGGGGGAGACGGATGGGGGGAGGGGGTGAAGCAAGAGGTGGGCAAAAAGATAGTAGCGGATACACCTACCTACCTACCTCTCCATTTCCTCCCTTCTACAGATAGCAACGTCTCCGAGAATAGAGACGTGAATGCCATCATCATGCCTTTGCTCCCCCCCCCCCTTCTTCCCTCCCCGATAACTCACCCCATCCACTCAGCGTCTCTTCAAAATTCATCTCACCCTTATTTCACATTTCCATACTGCGCAAAATTAAAAGTTGTCATATATGCACGTACACAGACATACACACATGCACGCATGCATGTATGTGATATAAACAGATTTGTATTTCATTTCAACGTTTTTTTTCTCAACACTTCACTTACGCGTGTGTGCCCACCCACACGTATGATATATATCATTACTAATTAGTAGTAGCATACAATTTTTGCAAATAACCTAAATATTAATTCATTACCTAAATATTAATTCATTAAATGGAAAAAGAATTACCTAAATATTAATTCATTAAATGGAAAAAAAATTACCTAAATATTAATTTATTAAATGGAAAAAAAAGAATGAGCAAAATGATCAAAATGCCAATAGATCAGCTGAACAACAACGATCAGTTTTGGTTGAGAAGGAAGAAAGATGAAAATTTTCAGTCGGATAATTTCACTTCTTTCATCTCTACATCTCTCCTATCCATTTGAATCATAATCACTTATCAATTAGCAAAAATTATCACTAACACTTATCAACTTTTTCATCAATACCTGTTTATAGAAGACAACATTATTATCATTTATTAATTTTAATACAATTAAAAATTTTAACTATAATAATTATCATTCATCAATAACTTACATTCATTATTATTGTCATCTACTTCCTCAACACTCCTCCCCCTCATTAATTTTAATGAATTAATTAACGATGGCAGGAAATGAATAAATGATGATTAGTTAGTTTTATCATTCACTATCACTGCTAACTTCACCACTATCATCATGGATTACTGATATCAATCTATTCATCCTTTTCTATCAAAAAAATAAACTTCACGTGACAATTCAAATTATTTTTTTATAATTCTTATTTATTTAAAAAAAAGTGAAAAGTGTTAATTAGAATGACAAGAAGACTGTTAAATTATTACAGACACATGCGTTTTCATAAAAATTGAAAAATGAAAATTGACAAGTAATTAACTAACTGTCTAGCTAACTCTCTCTCCCTCTGTCTCTCACTAATCTATCACATTAATTTATGATCCATTTAAATTTAATTATAGCTAAAATTCGATTTACATAAAATTCAATGCGATAGAAACATTCGGAGACCGTCTGAATATTCGACCATTCACTAACACAATAAAATTGTCAGTGTTTCAGTGGAAGACGGTTAATCAGTTAATTAATTACTGATTTAATACAATTACTAATTTAAGTAAAGCATTATTAAATATACGATAATTTATTAGAGCAGAAAATTAAATCACACGTAGACAGATGTTTACATATCAAATGCAATAATGATAATTCAAAAGCACACGGTAATTTGAAAAACGTCAGCAAGATCTTTGATCTTTTTAAATTCTCCAAACAATTTCCAGTTCTTTTTTTTTACCATTAACCTATAAAAATGTTTATCAATATGAAAAGATATATTAGCAATGATGATGATGATGATGATGATGAGAGGAAGAGAGAGAGAGAGAGAGGGAGAGTGACAGAGAGAGGAAGTAGTTTGAAGAAATTATGATTGAAGGAAGCAAGGAAAACATTTATTTTCCTTGGCTCTTAGATTATAATGAAGAAATGAATGAATCAAATATTTTCGCAGTAAAAAAAAAAATTCATTTTCAAAAATTTAATTTTCAGTAACAATCAATAATAAATCAATCATTTTTGAAATTTCATATAATTGTGGACAATTAAATGAACATTAATTAATTAATTAGTCAGGAAGATAGTCTGTTTCCTTCCTAATTTTTCGCCACATTTTCACATTCTACACATTCACTCATTCTTTTCAATATAAATTTTCGTGAAATTTTGCTAAATATAAAAATTTGTAAAAAAAAGGAGAGGAAAAAAAGATGAAGAAAGCATAAATGAAAGAAATGGCAAAGATCAAACGTCAGAGATTACTGAATGACTGCTTAAATTATATTGAAAAATTATGAATTATAGCTAATTTCGTCTAAAAATGAATCAAAATTTTATCACAACGCAAATCTAAAGGATCTGAAGCACGAGAGCAATGTGACATTTGTTATTATCATTATCACTGTCGTTATCGTTATTATTATTATCATTATCATTATTATTATTATTATTTATTATTATTATCATCATTATTATTATTATCACAATTACTATTAAACACTTCTATTGTTTATTTACATGTATAACGGCTGGATTGAAAATATTATATTTCAGAGAGGAAGCTCTCAATCACATTTTGCAACTTCTGAAATTGGGAGCTTAAAAGAGGAAGAGAGAGAGAGAGAGGGCGAAACTCTTGTGAATGAAATAAACAAATGAATTGTTACTTAAAAAAGTTGCACTTTCTCATAAATATGCATTATAGCATAATATATTTTCAAATGAAAAATATTTTCAAATATTTATTTCTTAAACGAAAAGAAAATATGACTTATTATGATGTGTGGGATGAGTAATTATGATGGTACAACAGCATTAATGTTTAAAGAAACGGAAGACGTCCATTTAGTAATTAGCAATTAGTAATTAACAATTAGCAATTAACTATCATTATTAGCTTGCAACAGGTAGAAATGCAAAAACACAGTACTTTTTATGACATAAATGATATAATCATAAAATTAAAAATTCAAATCATTTCAATGAATGGTAGTAATGTAATTGTGACAGTAAATTTTTTAACAATTTCAAAAGTTAAAATTTGTGACTAAATTGTGATTGTTGGAAAAGATTAAATGTTTTATATTTTTCCCTCTTCTCTTTCTCTCTTTCACTCTCTCTCTCTCTCTCGATCTCTTTCATTCCTTCTCTGATCTTTTCCGCTTACTCATATCATTGTATATCAGAAGTGTTTCTTTGTCATTCAATTACTAAAATTGAGAAAGAAATTCATTTTAACTCATTGAATTTCAATTGTAAAAAAAACTTACTTCAATACTTACTGAATAAATTTCCACCAATTAAATTCTTCAATGCTAGCTGGCACTATTTGATAAGTAAGACTAGTAAGTATTAATAAAATTTAAAATCTTATTACTAAATCCACAATGATTAAATTAAATCAATAGAATAAAATTTAAAGTTACATAAAACAGCCAAAACTTTTTCGTTTTTTTTTCCCAATTTATTATGGAAAGTGAAAGAGAGAGAGAGAGAAAGGGAGGAAGAGAATTTAATAATAAAATATCTAAAAATCAAATTGATAAATTCTATAGTACTATTATCCATCTATGCAATATGCATATATATACGTATGAAATAAAATTTAAAACAAAATTACACCTTCGCTTTAATTTCGATAATTTCAAAAAAAAGAAAAAGCCAAAAAAAAAGCAATGATGATGTTTAAAGAGAGCATAAAAAGAAGATCATTCACATCAATCGTTCAACGTCCACCAAACAGAGAAGCCTATCGTTGTCCTTGGCAATCAAAAAATTTTTCTTTAATTTATCGAAAAAAAAAATTGAGAAGAAAAAAAAAACCAGAAAAACGGCCAAATAGAATTATTGCACATTATTTATCAAGGCTATTCACTCTTATTTTTTTTTTTTTAAAAAATTATACATACAAATACAATACAGAACAATCGGAGGCAAATGGTTGAATGGTTGATGGCGCAAATAACCCTTTACCCCAATCATTCATTTCAAATGGGCCAATTCAAAAATTTCAAATTTTAAATTGTTTGCATTTTTAATTTTTCCTTCCTTTTTCTTTTTCAAATGAAACATTAAGAAAAATGACGAGAGAAGAAAAAAAGCGGTGATATATTCCCTTAAACAGTTTGAAATATTTATGCACTAATTTTATCGCTTAAAAAGTATTTGACGATAAACTTTCGATTTTTTTTTGACAAAATTAAAAAAAACGAATGCTTTGACAATATTTGTTGCTAAACGTTCTACTAATTTTTTTTTTTTAAATAAGTCAATTTGACACATTTAATGAATGTTTGTTTGTGAAAAGAAAAGTAAGATAAATTAAATGTTAAAATGCTATGACTTATTTTAAAAAAAATTAATAAATTAATGTAAAAATTCTTTCATCAGGAATTTTAATTAAATTGAATTAATTTGTGTTGCTTTTAAATAGTTGCACAAAGTTAAATAATTTAACAAAATTTTCTACCTTATTCCATAAACAATTGTCACTTCATGTCAAAGTAATCTGTTTCAATTGAATTTTAGCAAATTCGAAAAGAAGAAAAAGTACTTTTGAAATGACAAGATATGACAAGAGGAAACGATGGGAGAGAGAGAGAGAGAGAAAAGAGAAATATTAAAATTCTAATCTTTAATAACATGATTTAAGTAAATACTTCAGCCTTAAATTATCACTAATTAAAACAAATTCAATTTCTAATTGATTCACTTTTTAAAGTGAAAAAAACTATTTGTTTTCCTATTTTAATTTAGTAAAAATGAGAAATTACTAATTTCACATATTAATTAAATTATGCGACAAAAAAAAACACACACACACAGACATATACATCCAACGAATGCAATGATAGGATTGCAATTTTCTAATATTTAATTAAAAATTTCTCTTGAGTTATTTGAAAAATATTATCTGTTTATAGATAGGTGAATAAATAAATTGATTAATCTATTCGTAATAGTATATTCGTTGTATTTTTAGGTCACTGCATGATGCAATCAGTTCAGGCTCTTTTTTAATTCAGCTAGGTCAAAGGGCAAAAAACCAGGGTAAGAATTTTGAAAACTTATCATTTTCATTTATGCATAAATATTTTGACTTTCTAATTACAACCGTCGCTCAATTATTCCTATCCATTCTAGCAAATTGCCTAATATCAAAAAAAAAATTTATACAAAACGAATCAATGACATTTGACCTCTTATAATCAGATTTTTTTGTTTTCAACCATTCATACATTTATAATATTTCGAAATAGAATAAAAAATGAACTTTAATAAAGTAAAAGGAAAATTATATGCAAGAATTGATGCCGGCAATTTCCTCTCATCTTATCAATAATTCATTTTTAAAGTCAATTTGCATTTACATTCTTCAGTTACTTCGACTTCTCTTTTATCGCTGATCACTGCTTGCATAAACGTTACTTAATTAATTAATTAATTAATGCTATCCTTTATCATTTGGAAAAAAATTTGATAAATAATTTTTCAAAAAATTACATTAACATCTAAATGGAGTAATTTATCGTTTGAAATTTTCTTTAAATTTCTATATTTTCATTTATGACTTTTCTTCTTCTCTTTCACTTTCTCCTATATCCTCAAAAGAAAGAATCTTTTTTTGTTGTTAACTTCCAGAAGCTATAGATCATCATCATCATTATCATAGTTATCATCATCATCAATCAGTTTAGGATAACTTTACAGGTAATAAGTTAAATGAGCTAAGCTATAAAAAATTTGTTAAAAATTCATTCGGCAAATATTTTTGGATTGAATATTTTGCACAATTATTTCATTTGATATCAAATTAAATTAGCATCTCTTCTGAAATGGATCAACTGGTCCAACTATAATACATACCATTATTATTATCAGTGATATCAAATGAATGACTGATAGTAGATCAATGATTGAAAAATAAATTAATTCATCCTTTTGTTCTCTCTTTTTCCTAACAATTCATTTCAAACATTTTTTTTTGCATAATTATACTTCTGCATAAAATCAATGATTACTTACAATATGCAAATGTAAAATTTCGAAAGAATCTATTTGCATTCTCCTCTCTTTCAGCCATTTCAATATTTTGCTGTTAAAATAAAAAATGATAAATTATCATTTTTAATGTAAATATTTGATAGGAAAATATAGCATCGGACAAAACATACATTTAATTACAATTAACAGATTAATTCAAATACCTAAGGATAAAGGAAGAGGTGGAAAAATGATTTTTTCAATTTTTTTTTTCTTTTTTTAGAAGTGATGCTAAACTTTGATAGGAAAAGAAGCAGCAAATATTTTCAAAACAAATTAGAATAATCACTATCAATTAATCACTATTTTCCTAGCATACTGAAATAATGGAAAGATTAATGATCGATGATATCATTTATAGACAACAATATTACTTTATACACTAAAATAATAACCTAATATTATAAATGATAACAACTGATAAATACAACAGGAAATAACAATGCTAATAATATTTGTCACAAAATACATAATTCATTAAAATTTCGGATAAAATTTTATTATCTATTGATTTCAAATGCACCTCATTCACTGATAAATATATTCATTATCGTTGCACTACTAAGTATAATGTACTGATAAGATTTATCAGTGAAAATTAAATAAAACAAAAATTATCACAACCTACTTTCATTTCTCTTTCTTTTCCTTCAAATTATTCATTCATCTATATTTCGATAGTTTTTAATTACTATAAATAAATATTTTGTTGTAAATATCTGTGCAGAAATTATAATTAATTTCAATAACATTCCTATCATTTCAATTAATTACATTCATCCATTGATTGAAATTTTTTTCATGGAAAATGAACTTTTAACTTTCTAATTTTTTGGAAATTAAAAAATGTAAAAAAATTTTTTTTAACAAAAAAATTGGAACAACTGAAACTATTAAACAAATTTTGATTGATAATTTTCCTCATTGTTCGAAACAAAAAAGATGGACGATAGTAGTAGTGCCACATCATATACGTTTTTCATGTACACATATACACGTATACGCACACACATAAACGTGTACAGATGCGTACGTACGTATGCACAAACATAATACACATATATAGAAAAGACACGCTTTATCGATGTGTGTAAAAGAGGAGAGGTGGGGAAGGGAGAGAGACAGGGAAAAGCAAGAATATTTGATTTAAATAAAGAGGGGAGCGAGAAGACAAGCAGGTCCTGTGTTTTTTTTTCAATTTTATTTCATTTCTTTTTTTTCTTCAAATTAAGAATTTAGAAAAAGAGGGCTGTGTAGGCTTAGAGTGTGCAGATTTTCAGCAAAATTAATTAATAGAGAAAGAGAAAGAGGAAGTTGAAAAATCCACAAAATTTTATAAGCGTATGAGATTGAGAAAAAGTTAGGAAAAGATAGTAAAAAATGTATTTCAGGAAAAATAGATGCACTGTTTCACTGTTCATTTCCTTTCTATTACTCTTTCTCTCATCATCTCATCACATTTCATTTCTTCCTTTCTCTCTCTCTCTCTCTTTTTCTGCTTCCCTTTTCTTTATTTCTGTCAAAAAAGAAAAAAACATTTTGGAATGATTCAGAAAAAAAAATGCTTTAAATTGAAAAGTGAAAATGATTTTCGGAGGTAGAGAATATGAACGTTGCGTTTAAATAAATCAATAATATTGCATTTGTATAGCATTAAAAGAGAAAGTATAAATTGAAAATAAGTTCATTTCATTTCAATATTTGCAATGAAATGAAAAAGAAACGCAGTTTATTAAATTAAATTAATCTTATTTGAGTAATTAATTAAGATTAATTAATTAAGTGATATGTATGGATGAATTCATGTTAATATACATACATACATATACATACATACATACATACACACACACACACACACACACACACACACACACACACACACACACACACACACGCATACTGCATAGAATAAATCAGTTCATTTCTTACTTTTACACGTACAAATTTACATGTACACGTCACCTTTTACATATACGTAAGTGCACATGCCTACGCACGCACACACACATACACACGCACACACACATCAATACTATGCAGAGCAAAGTGAACATTTATTTTTTAATAAATAATTTTACAATGTGGAAACATATCGAATGTATTAGTGTGAAAACAAATGTCTGTTGTTGTTGTTGTTGTTACAGTGAAGGAAGGAAGGAACAGGTGGAAAAGAAAAGAAGAAAGTTACGTCCACTTCAAAAATATCACGCATCCTTTCTTTATAATGTTCAAATTAATTAATTAATTAAGTGATTAATTAATTTGAATCCGATAAATTAAAGAAAAAAATTACAACATAAATTTGTCCTTTTCGTGATTTTATTTCATTTCATTTCGTTAAATTACCTTATGTATCTGTTTGTATACATCAATGTATATATACTTATTTGTACATGCGTGAATGTGGATGCGTTCATTTAGTTTAACGCAATTTTAATTTAACGTAATGTTTAAGTGGTATTGCACTGTTGCAGAAAGATATGTTTCCCTTTCCTTCTTTTACTTCAAAAAAATTTGAAATAACTTTTAATTCTATTCTATGTAATTATTAGCATTTAATAAATCAATTCGAAAATCGTTTAGACGGTTGCAAATAAAATATAACACACGTACACACACACACACACACACACAAAGAAAATTGTCCGGGAGAAAGAAAATTCAATATTGCCAACTTTTTTGAAAATGGTGGATTTTTTTTTGCAAGACACACCTGTCTAGTATTATCTAAAAACAGGTTAATTGTAAAAAATTTTTGACAACCGTTTTGACAAGTGTGTTGTAAAAGGAAAAATAAATTTCATGTAAAATTTTTTTTCTGCAATAAATTTGATTTTTTTTTCTCCGAGACTATTTACTTGTTAAAATCCTTCTTGTAGATATTAAATTTTTTTTGAATAATTAAGCGGAAAATAAAAATATTATCAATTTTTGTGGTTGGACAATGGTAAATGATAAATGGTAAGTGTAAATAAGAACGATAGGATAAATTTTGAGCAATAAAAATTACTTTGAAAAAACATTTTGAAAATTTTGCGATAATTTGGCAGATATGAATTATCATAAAATTTACCTTAGTGATAATTTGAGATATAATAGATAAGAAAGAGAAAAATTTATCGATTAAAAATTTATTATCCTAAAATTTCCCTTCCTTTTTTCCCTGTTACTGCATACCTGTTAAGTATAAATTAGTTAATTAATTTAATAACTATAAGAGAGAGGATTAAATTACTCTCAGAGTATTTTGCATACTTCTGAATGAGTGAATTAATTACAGATGGAATTCTTTTAATCGTTATTTCATGAAATACTCACATTATAATTTTGAAAATTTTTTATAATTTTTCAAAATTTACTTTTATTTTTTTATTCTCAAACCTCGTTTTTATTTCCATTTTTTAGTAAATTTAAAACTTTTTCATAATAAAATTTTGAAAAACGTTTTTTTCTTATCTTTTTAAATGCCAGTTAAATTACCTATCCCTCCAACATCACATTAATTTCATTAATTTCTCACGCAGTAGACACCGGCGGCGAATATTGCGATTAAAAAAGAAATGAGAAACGACACTTTTCATTTCAATAGCATTCATATTTTCAATTATAAAAATTAATCAATTTTAGAGTAAAACAGGCAAGACAGGAGACGGCGTATTTATATGCATTTGTTGCATATGGTATGTATGCAATTGCATTTCACCGGAAAAAAAACAGAAAAGGAGAAAAATTTTTGCTTTTTGCATATAATTCAAAAATTTTAATTGTAATCCTATTTTTTTTATAAATTCATCTTTAAATTAGCTTAAAAAATATCCAAGAAGAAACAAACAAATTCACTTTTCTTTTGCTTTTTTTTTGTTTTTGCTCATTTTATCGATGGATTGAAAATGCAATTCATTTTTGTTTTTTTGTAATTTAATCTTTGAGAAAAATCTTTTAGCTTTGTTTTGCTTCATCCATATATAATTCTCGCTACACATTAAGTCTGCTTCACAAAGATAAGCAAAAAGAAAACAAAGAGAAAAAATGATTGTCGATAAAAGTGAATTTTTACAAGAAAAATTGTAATTTTCAGGAAAAAAAACAGTTTTTGAAAAATCGCTTGACGGAAAAGAAAAAAAAAGAAAGTGAGAACTTTCATAACTTGTTTCTTAGATTAGAATGAAATGATTAACTAAATGATTAAATGAGAAAATGGAGAGATAGGTGTGGAAATGAAAAAAAAATATGAAATGTTCGAAAACACTTTCATTGAATGAATGCAAATAGCACTTTTGCAAATAATTTATTCTGCAGAAAAAAAAATTTTTGTTTTTCAGCTACAAATCTAATTTTTTTTTAAAAAAATAACAAAAATTTTTGTCGGATATTTTCAGCGATAAAAATTAACAAATTAGAAGAAAAGAAGAAGTTGACAGGAAGAGTGAAAATACAAATAGAATGTAACAAACAAGTGAGATTTCAATTATTGACAAATTACAAATTGCAATTGAATTGGAGTTTTTCAACTCAGTTGTAATTTGAGAAAAATTTTAATTTTGTAAGGAAAAAAAACGGTGAGAAAAAGAAAAGAATATTTAGCATTTTCTAATTTCTCGCACATCATTTCTGTCTTTATACTAATTCTTTTTTACATTTGCCTAAAATATCAGGAACTTTGTTTTTCACCGTTTTTTTTTTCAAAAAAAAAATGATTAATCTAAAATTTATTTGAACCATTTTTTTTTGGGGAAAGAGATTGTTTTTTTGAAAATTATTCTTACTAAACAAAAAAAAAATTGATAGCTATCACATTTAATTTTAATTTATATAATTATATTCATATGTTGTAGAATTTGTTTTAATTAATTTTCTATAGCAATCATTCACTTTTCTATTCATTGCTAAATTTTATTTCATCCAAACTTCCATAACAAATGAAGTAATTGTGAGAGATTTTCATTTCATCTCCAATTTATGCATAAAATAATCCTTCAAATAAATATTTATGATAATTCAGAATTGAACTTGAAATATTTTCATTTTATTATTTTCCATTTTTTTTCTATAATTAAAAAAAGTAAACATATCATCAATAATAAGAGCAAGAAAAATGAAATAATAATACGTACGTACGTATATATATAACATTGATAATTGTTGTATATATACGTACGTATACTGTATTGATATTACTGTACGAATACCTACCTACCTATTTCTGAATTGTGTAATAGTGGTAAAAGTACACAATGATACAAATCTTCAAATGTACCGTACGATATATCAAATTCAGTGTCTATTACTAATGCTAAAATTAACAATTAAATTATTGCCTACGTCTGTTTACTTCTATATATGCAGATGTTACTGTTTGTGGGTGTGGATGTACGTGTATGGGGGGTATATTTACGTGATATCCTATTGTATTCATTATGTAATCGTCACGTTTACAGAATCTACGATACAATAATGATATATGATACTTCCTAAATTAAATATCAACGAAAAAAGGATAATGTTGAAATAAACAAAGGAAAAGTTTAGTTTAGCTTTCTAACAGATTTCATTCATTCATTTCATCAATAGCTCTGTTACTATTATTGCAGTAGTAGTAGGAATATTGGCTAATTTAATTATTTTTATTTACCTCCTTGTAACTTATAACTAGATATTATGATTGGATAGAAATACTCAAGTTAAGTTAATTCAATGTTTAGTTTTATAAGAATAAATTTGATGATGTATAGTAACTATATTCTGATAATAATTAATTATTGTTAAATGTCACAAAAATTTCAAAAATAATTTCATATCAGTGCATATTAAGTATTATTCTACAGTTATAGAGCAAATGCTATGATATGCTGTATGTACGAAATGTAGTAAATGCAATTGAATTTAACCATTGGAGGAAAAGTGATAAAAATTCTGAATCATATTGATCAATAAATTACAGCAATAATGATCAGCAACTATGTTTAATAATAGACGATGAGTTGTAATATCGATAAAAAATTGAAATATATAACTGAAAGAGCACGTCTCAGTTATTGGTACCATATTTCAAAACTTTAATTTAAAAATAAAATCGTATGTTATGGAAAAATTACTATGGAACATCGGAAGTGTACTTCAGAAGATGAGTTCTCAAACGTGACTTACATCCTATATGTAATAGCATTCACAATGGCAAAGAATAACATTCCTGAAATGTTAAAACCATCATCGTTTAGGATTGAAATATTATATTGTAATGTCACTTTTGAAAAAGCTTCTCCAAAATAGTTTATTCGTAATGACAAGTGTACATATCGTATTATTTAGGTATATTAGGTGAAAATATCGGGATGTTTATCCAATAGTAACAACAAAAAAAAGGGCAATGATTGTTACGATATACTCTGGAAAGACAATTTCTTCTACAGTGATGGTAAATTTTAATGGCTATAGCAAGCTTAATCTTTTTAGACAAAATCTGAAATTGATGTCATAATGTAGCACTAAAAACAACACTAAGATAAAATTGTAATGAAAATGATAATGATGGTAATGTTAGCAATATACTGATAGATTGAAGCTAATAAGTCGTAATCGTAGTTCCCATACAGTTCTCACATAGCTACATCAATCACAGTTACTAGCAGGATTTCGAATTTCGAACTGGGTTTTTATCAAGCCACGTCGATCTTCATTTGAGGTAATGTTCACTACGTATATAAACTGTTAAAGCAATATAATAACTTTCCATGTATGCCAAGCTTTTGCAAAACAAATTTTTTCAAAAAGTGGCAGGTAATAGAACGGTATCACATATAAAAACACAGTCAATGTAATATCTAAAGACATGAAATATACCTAGCAATACAAAATCAATAATGTTCTGGGGAGAAATAAGGAAATAACCTATGATTTCTGCACGAACAAGAGACTTCTACTGTATTAGTAACGTAACGTGGTTATTGTGGGAGATTGGAATATGATTAATTCATGTATGAAGTTAAATTACAGCTTTTTAAAGCAGTAAACGAAAATTACTTGATTTTACAGTTTCAAAGGGAAAAACGGAAGACAGTACTGACACTCCTGACCGACTATATTAATTCATAATTTGCACCTCGATTTCTTTTTAATATGCTATAAATTGTCCGTAGAAGGTTTCAGGTAGATTAAAAAACCTTCTCTTAAGCAACATCCCTTAATATGCAGTGCACTATGATCATGACTGATAATATGGCAGTAGAAATAAAATTATGACTACGAAAGAAACGAGTATTGCCAAAAAAACAAAACCAACAATTAGTAAAATTAATATATACATTCGATATGCATAAGGAAACTATGGAAAATTTTAATCATTAGTATTAGCAGCTCGGAACTGTGCTAGCGCTTTGATTGGTGGCATAGGACGTTTCTCGGAGGCTCTACGTACGATTCCATGAGGTTTATTGCAAACTCTAACAAGCGGTTGCTTCTGCGGTGGCGCCATTTTCCACTCAACCAATGATGGCGCTGCCGTATTTTTGCGTCGGTACTGAAGTATATAGATTTTAGCGTTTTATTAACCACATTTTATAATATTGCAAACGAATTGATACAACAAATTGATGCTAAAAGTGAAGATTTTGTAAAAGCAACACAACGGCATAATCATCATTTTGATTGATTAACGAAATAATTTCATTTACTAAATACTATACATGGTACGAAAATTTCATTTAATCTTTTGAAGATTGAAAAGCACACAGATACACAAGAGAGTTGAGTCCATTTTGCAGAAATAATTCAAGCCAAATAACACTGTATTCTGCAGTATTTTAACTCGGTTAAATAAATCATGTAAAAAAATACCTTCGTGCTTGCAATATATGCAGCTTTGACTGTTAACACAACAGCATTGAGAAGATTTCTAGCGGTTTGAATCAGAGACATTGCTGATTCAAGTCCGCTAACAACTAGTTCGTTACCAACTTGTTGCACATCTGCTTTCACCTATAAATTTGTACAGTAATGCATTTTTGCAGACTGAAATTTTTCCAAAAATAATCAAAGGAAAATGCAAAACAAAAAACCAGCAGAATCTAACCATAGACGAATAAAAGAAAAGTGTAAAACAGATGAAACAGCACAGACCTAGAAAAAATGATAAACGAGTGAAAATTTTTACATGATTACGATGAAAATTTTTGCCCTGTTCAAGTTATTTGCAGAAAAACGAAACTTTATTTGCACTACTTATTAGAGTTCGGAACTATATCACTTTTATAAGTAATTTAATAGGCAAGGCATACTCTGCTTGTTATATTGAGTTGTTGGCAGTAAAGAGTTATTCTTTGCAAATATGCAAAAAGATCTTTTTTCGTTTCACTTTCCACACTTTCATCGCCAATTTGTTTAGCCAAAGAATTTAGTTTGGCACCCGCATCGGAAATTTCTTGCGCTGCTTTGATAACATCCATTGTAGTCTTTAAAGGTCCACGACCTCTGTAATTCACATCTTAAATTGAAAAAAAAATATTTCACCAACTACCCAAAGCACCAATGCAGCTCTTCTAATCACTCTAACCTTTGGAGAAAATTCGATACGCATTAGACGCTTCATTATTTTCTTTACTTCCTTAAAAACTTCTTAAATTAATTATGTTTCGTCTAACTTAACTGGAACATTTAACTAACAATGTAATCTGGAAATTCAACCCTATTTATTCCATTTTAATTAATTGATTTGATTTTGTAATAAAATCTCAGTCTCACAGATTACTCAAAATACAGAGAGAGGAAAGTGCTTTTTGAAGTAATCCATCAGGACTACTTACTACCCGTGCACATATGACTGAGCAGTCAATTATCACAAAGGAATAAACCTGGTAAAATCAGTCATATTCATCATAATCATACACATATGTTTTGCTAGCACGATAATGTCATTTCCAGTTTCATCCCATTTTGCCACTTCTCTTTCAAATTTGCTTTGTGTTATCTAAAATAAGCACTGTTCTTCTTTTATACCTGATAAATCTAAAAGTGATCGTATTGAGCTACTTTCAATGTATATATACAAAGAAATATGAATAAGAAAGCCAAACCTTGAAAACATCAATTTGTTCCTGGATTTTTCGTTTTTCTTCTTCTGGTAATCGCCGCATTATTTTTTGTTCATTTTCAACGTCAGCTGCTTGATTTCTTGAATCTGGATAGTTTGTTGCAGCATCTGTAACAAGTATACGGCAACTATTACTAATTATTCTATTATTACCATCGACAACATTAAACGATATGAGAAAGAGAACCTATTGTTCATTCTATAGACTGTGTTAAACCTCATACCTTCTTCATATTCGTTATCTGAATCAATATCTTCCGGATTTCGATTCAACAACAACGCATTCCTTATTTCTTTTACCGCATTGTGAACCAATTCACTAGCCTCGATAAACTCATCCACGTCAGCGGCAGAATCTCTATTCTCACCACCATTTCCCTCCGCTGCTTCGTTCTCCAATTTATTCACCACTCTCTCCGCTCGATCAGCAAACTGATTAATCACTAGAATAAGCACATGTCTGCTATCACTATTATTAATATTTATAATACTGCTCTGTTGGTAATTATAGCATAAGATTTACCATCGTCTCTGAGTACTTTAGTTGCTATCCGAACACGATCTTTGTACGAACTGGCCGCAACTAAGTCCATTTCCGAGTCAACCACGTTACAAACACGTAAAGAACGGCCACGAATACCACCCGCCGACCGATCAAGTAAGTAGCCATCTCCATTGATAACAGCCTACAACTTATATAGGGCCAATTATTACACCAGTCCTGGTCATATTATGATTAATTAAATATATCAACAGCTCCAATGGAAAGTATTTTAAAAATAAACCTGAATGCCGCTTTTTACATCTTCAATAATATGGGCTTCACTGACCGCCAAAAAGTCATCTACTGTTATCATTGTGTCAACGGCCATCGTCAGCAGCTTCACCTAAATTAAATAACTTCAGCTTTACAGTCTGTAACAGTCAACAAATATTACAAATTAGAAGTACTATTTTAAGAAGTGTTTTTTACCTTTTCAGTCCATGCATTTTTAAAAGCATCCATATTATCCCTTGCCACCTGACTATCTCTCACGCTTAGCAAATAGGCGGCGTTAACAACCTGCAAAACAAACAACACTGTTTTTTGCTATTTAACAACAAATGTAACTTTATTATCACATTATGACATATATTCCGAAATATGTAAAGAAATCTTCACTTTCACAGCTACAAAAAAGTCATCAAATAAAAGAACCACTAATTTGAAAACCGATATATATATATATAATCATGATAAGCGCATCCGTTCTGCAACTAGATAAATCATACCTATGACTCAAGAAAAATGAAAAAACTCTAGAAAGATACTAGATAAATAAAAGCAGTAGTAATAAAAAGGGGCAAAAAAATACCTGAGGAGCAAGTTTATCAATAATTGAAGCTGCATATCGAATAACACGAATACCATCTTCATTACTACTCATTACACATACCAGCTCTGCTGCCTTAAGTGTTCTAATTATATATTCGATAATCATTATATATAGCAACTAAAATTTAAAAAAAAGTTGTAGGTAGCATACTTAAATCTTACTAAGTTGAGTAAAGACCACAATAGTGATCATAATAAAAATAAATCCTAATATGAAATTAGAAAAAAGTGCCAGCATCGATCTTCTGAAATTCAATAACTCATTACGTTAAAAAAATGATCAACCCTAATCATAAATATTTATTTTAAACAGCAAAACATACCTCCAAAAGTTTGTTCGCATGTTCCTGGAACATTTTTCCACTTTCAACAGTAGCTCTTTCATCGTGTCTTTGAGCATTCTCAATAAGCATCATTAGAGGAGTAAGGGTATCCAAAAAAGCATCGCTTACATGATCTACAATAGCACGTCGCAAATGTCGCCGCAAATCTTTCACTTTACGTCCCAAATGCACCATCGCTAAGTCCAAATCTTCCGAGGGCTCAGCACTCCCACACTAGAAAGATGGTAATGCTACTCAATTCAATTCCTTCTTTTGTTTTTGATTGCTACATCTAGATTTCTCTTTAAAAAAATGCAGTAGAAACATTATAATGGTGGAATTAGAATTAATGTAAACATTTTTCTCGTATTCGGCGAGCAAATCTTGTAATGCTTGTCGCAAATTATTGCATTCATCAACAATTCTTTTCTTCCTTTCATCCCTTGTATTTTCTGAATCTGCAATTGCGGCTACACCGCTTACAATCTTTTCTAAAAGACCTTCAAGTTCTGGACGATGCAAATGATCCTTGTAAGAACTCGGTTCCATATATGCTCGAGCCTGAAAAAATATTGAAAAAAATATTAAATCAAAACAACTCCAATTCCACAGCATGAAATTTCGGCTTCCCACAGAAGACGAACCTGAAAATGATCAAGTTGCTGCACAAGATCACCAATACGACCGTAATGCGACAGACCGACATCTTTATTAGATGCACCTTGCAAGACATCAGCTATAGCTTGTAAGGCCGACAATACTTGCGCGTGGGCAAAGTCACGATTTAAACGCACTTGATCCACTTCCGGATGGCGTATATATGCCTGAAAATAGTAACTAGTGTATTAGAATTTTACAACACATCTGCAATTTTGTTTATATATCAAAGTTTCGATTTTATTACGGCATCACATGCGGTAATTATTTAATCTTAATAGGCAAATAATCCGTATAACCAACAAAAGTTAAAACCATCAAAATATCAATTACCATGCTAGAAGTATACATGATCATACTGTTGAGTTTAAGCCATGCTCGAGCTGCCTGCAGATCATCTTGCTCTGCTGGATCTCGTAGCTCCAGGATACGCTGTTTAACACTTGCATCTAGCCATCCCAACGAAGTGTTATACGATTCAAATACATCTGACAACTCTTGTTTTGAGTCAGCTAGATTCATATAATCCATTGTTGTTTGAAGCTTAAAGTAAAGGAAGTCCTTTCAACCGAAAAGTGAAAGGTCTAAAAGCCAGACAGCAAGATGCATATTTCCATTTTACATCTTTATAAGTTTGGCACTTAATTCCTGCATTATGATCCTAGCAAAGTTCCTCGTTTATCCAGAAAAAACTCCATACAAGACAAGTAATTTGTTTTTTTGAAATATTCTGAGTGATTTATGATATACTGTCATCCCTAACACAAAAAAATGGTTACAGGGACAGAAAAACTGAAAATCGTTAGGAAGTAAAAGCCTTCCCAATCAATCTCCTTGGAACGAAATTTAATTTAGCAAGAAAAATCAAATCCATACCTTGCCAATTTCATAAATCATTAGACGTACATCTATCATATCAGCAATAATAAGCAATCGTGCTACTGCATTTAATAGTACTCGACCTGCTCGTATTGCATGTGCACGCAAATGTGTACTACTTGTTAGCTCTACAAAATCGCGTCCTCTGTAAACCATTGTGACACCTGAATAGATGAAGTAAAATTTTATCACCTGTACCACATATGTTTATAAACAAGAATGGTTAATGGTTTGAAGTGTTTATTTCTCAATAAACGTAGAAAAAATACATTAAACAACCTTCACATCCCATTTCAAAACGTTAGAAACTACGTCACATTTTGATTTCACTTCCTTTTTTCTTCGACAAGTTTTGAGGAAATCGATCACATACTTATCAAAGTAGTTTGTCTTTTATCATTACAAGTTAAATTTCACAGTATGATGCAGAAGAATTTTTTTAATCTCCGTTAAGTTTTCAAAATCTCCTATAAAGTCAACCATTTATACTTCTGGAGTATTTATAATCTTCATTATTTCCTTTCACAATTCACAATAAATATTAAGCTCACCAGCATCCTTCACGCGTTCTACAGCTTGATGCATCTTATTCAGCAGTTCATTATTTCCAAAATCATCTGGCCAACGTTCAATAGTTGAATATCCTATTTCAACAATCTTACGTGTAGTTTGTTCGATAGGATCCACCAATGTAGCTCTGTTCTTTCCGATAAGTTTTATAGAATGCATGTTGTTTGGATTGGTTAAACTTGTCATCTATAACACTGATTAGTCAATAATATAGTATGAAATTTCAGTCTTGCAACAGTACAAATGTGAAATTAATACATGCAACACTTAGTAATTCTTATGCAACAATATAATATAGCATTTTTTTAACAATCAAAAGTACTCAACCATCCACAGCTTTAATGAGCTAATGGAATAATTGAGAATTGACAATTATAGAAATGGCTCAAATACGATCCTATCGATCACTAATAAGTTGGACTAACTGAATTTCACACTTTGTCAATATATACATTCATAATGAACTAGTGCAAACTACTATAGATTTGATCTTAAAAGGACAAAAAAGAGTAATTACCTGCTGTATCAGCGATGAAATAAACTGTTCAACAGTTTTTGTCCTCACTTCATCAATATCCATCTCTTCTTTAATATTTTCCACTGATACCATTGTACTCGTACTTATTACTTACTCTACTTTTCCTTCCAATATAGCTCGATTCAAACCTAAATACAGATTATCCAGGTAGTGGGTAATTGTATTTGAAACAACCTTAAAATATGTTGTAATACTACAAATTGCAAAGTTCACAAGTTCATCAATATTTACCACATTCCTAACTTATATCCCCACGCTATCAACAATGACGCAATCTAATCAACCACCGGTAAATCGTTGTTCCCTAGCGATGACCATATTGATGCATACAACGACAGTGACTGACCGGTCAACTGTGAAATGTGCAACTGGTCTATTTCAGGGGGGAGAGACGTCATCGGGTCTCCGTTGCAAAATGAAATTCATTGTCATTCATTTGGAGAGACGTCATCATACAGCAATGACAATTCCGCTTACGGCACGCGGAATTCTTTGATATTTGCACCAAAATTTACAACCGTTCAAAAAACTGAACCAAAGTACTACTTCAAGCTAATACTATAAATCGCTCTACAAAATTTAACACTAAAAAACTTATGCTAACTTCACAACATTTTCAAAGTGTAAGCATAAACAGTAACTTCATTTACTACTACCATCTGCGAATCACTAAATAATCACATCAATCGATTAGACATTGCAGAATGAAATAAGAAAATTTTAAATTTGGAATGAAGTAAGAAAAAATTTGAAAAAATTTAAAATTAGATAATTGCTATGTCATCTACTTTATTACTTGAAGATATAAGTCATCGTCGAATACAGTTTTATCAAAATGTTAAATAAGAACTGAAATGATCGAATGAAACATGGAAACTGTTCTTCGATTAGACACCTGCAATATTTGAAGTTCATTTGGAGATGATATCATCAGGTAGAGAAATGCACATTTTTTAATACATTTCAAAATTTAACCCATCCTTCTTCCCCTATCACATCATCTTTCGCCTTAACTCCTGCGTTTACTTATCACTTCGGCTAACTATCGTTATGGCCTAGTACATACACGTACAAAAAAATACGTAAAAAAATACGTACACTACAATAAATACGTAAAAAAAAACAGAACACGAAATATACCTTTGAAAATATACTTCTGGCTCTATCATATTTGATAGAATGTAAAATTTTCAAAGCAGCAAATTGTCACTAAATTAATTTAACAAATTAAATATATTTTTTTTTTAAAAAATAAAACTTTAAAAAAATTTTAGCGATAGTTACAACACACTTAAACAAATGACTAAATTAATTGATTTAACAAATTACACAATTCACTATTATTGAAAGCAAAAGTGCAAAAAAAAAGAAACAAAAAATTGAAAAACCACAATCATTCGGCTAGTTTTTTTGTTTGTCAGAAAAAAAAATACTCAATGAACTTCAAGCATTCATTGAACTTATTGTTTAAATGTAATCTCTAAAATTTTAAAATTATTTTCAAGTAAAAATTTACATATCGTATTTGATAACACAAAAATCGATATTTTTCAAATATTCACAATCATTTTTTCAGTATAATTCTTTAGGGGCGGCCTCTGTTCAACAATGCGCACTGTTGAAAGTTATTCATTGCTTTCTCAAAATGTTACACTTTGTGTATGAAATTTTATTAATTAAATTTTTTTTTGTTGGAAATTAATCTTTAGATTTTAGCACAATGTATTTTGCTATGCAAAAATGCCAATTAAATTCAATTTAGTAAATTGAAATTTTTTTAAAATTAATCTTATAGCACGTAAAAAAATCGAAAAATGAAATTTGCTATACAAACTGAGAAAGCATAAATTTAAAATTTTTATTCATGAATAACGTGAAATATTTATTTATTTTATTCGTGAAATTTTTTATTCATTCAGTGTATTTCAATTTAAAATATAAAATATGAAATATTTTCTTTGCTATGAAAATGTGATGGAATTTATTTTAGCTATAAAACATACATATCGCATGAAAACAATAAAAATTATTTAATCAATCGAGAAATCTGAAATTACTGTTTGAATAAAAATTCATCATTTACTTATTTATTTATCATTTCTTTCTTTTCTTATTTACTTACTTATTTGCTTGTTTATTTGTTATTAATCGTTATTATTTATTAATAAAGTTTACTTTTATTTATTATTATTTATTAAAATAAGTAAATTAATTTTTATTTTTTTATTTTATACATAACAATAAATTTATTATTAATTATTATTATTGTTGTTATTATTATTATTTATTACTTATTATTAATTTATCATTGCAACAATATGTCTAAAAATTCAAATTGTCTGATTGCAAATGCTTTCATTACCATTTGCTAATTGAAATATAGTTTCTTTGATAGGGAAAATTTTTAAGAGCTCAGAAAACCACCAGAAATCGCGGATTCTCAGGGCATAGGTTTCAGAAGGAACAGTTGCCGATCACTCATTGTGAGATTGGAGGAGTAGGATGGTTAACAGTATTAGAGATTTGGCACAAGAGAACTTTTCTAAATCATCTCGATAGGATAATGATTTTTAATTGTTTTCAAATTTCGAAATACTTCATAAAAAATGGGAGAAAACTTCAAAATGTTTAAAATGAATTTAGCGGTGAATTTCAGGAAGCGTTATTTACAAGCTTACTCATTTTTGCTTCAATTGCAACATGTATGAAGAAGACGAAGAAAAAGCCCGAACCACAGGAAAGTGTAATGCTCGGAACAACCAGTTCGTTTTTCTCTCTCTCTTTCTCTCTCTCTTTCTCTCTCCCTCTCTCCCAAAATGACTAAATGAGATTTCATCTATCTATTGATATTTATAATTTAGTGATTTAAGAAACAAGAAAACTTGGAAGAATTCAGTTGCTGTTCCCAAACGTGACAGCTATTTCATAGAGTTCAAATAAACAATTACTGCTAAATTTACTTAATTCATAATTTGAGCAATAATTACTTACTACCAAAAATAAATTCATTAGTATTAAATTCAAAAAAAAATTCAAAAATAAATCCATTAAATTTACTTAACACTAATGAATACAGCATAATGCTATTTCAACTTAAAGTTTTTAAATTTTCAATAAATTGAAATTCTCCCCGTGAAATGTTCAATTAATGCAACAAACAACCTATTTGTTAATGCCTAATTTTGCAAGCTAATCCATAAGCTTCACTTTTTCATATAATATGATAATTTCTTAGTACTGATAATACTTGCAGTAACAAATAACTCAACGATCCTTCTAGATTACAAGATTCATTCTAGACTAATTCATTCTAGACTATAAATATTCTAGACTATAATACACTATAAAATATGAGCATTATAGGATGCTTAGATCTCAATCACATCTTCAATAACCTTTTTCCAGAAATTACTTACATTAATTTTAAGCAAATAGTTATTTTAATTAATTTCAAGTAAATAGTCATTTTCATTAATTTCATTCATTTCACTTTTTTTCTCTTAAAAAATTATTAAACGCAATTATTTGCTATTTTCAGTTGACACAAGAATTGATGTAAGTTTGTTTTTCATTTATTTATTTTTGTTTCCTTCAAATATTATTCATTCATTTTCAGCGCCTATTATTTCATTTAAAGAATTTACATTAAAAAAAGAAAAAAAAAACAAACTTCTGTCTATTACTATCAGTGCGCATAATTACAAACATTTAGTTAATTAGTTTTAGAACAAAGATGAATAATAGGAACAACATCAACAATATCATCTATGATAACTTTTCCATATGAAATTTTTAAAATTTTTTTAAAAAGTTTTAAAAGAATAAAAAAAATTTCACAAAAATTTAAATATTATTGCAAGATTCTACATCCTTTTTTTCATTATTTACTTTAACAAACAGTCAATCAATCATTTCAATTGGAGACATTATTTCCTTTCCATTTTATCGTTTTCATCTGTTTTGAAAAATTTGAAATAATATTTAATTTAATAATATTTAATTTCATTTGTTTTGAAAAATTTGAAATAACTATTTAAATTTTTTTGGAAAAGCGGTTTTTTTTTGGTTGTTTAGATTTCTTTGTTACAAAAATATTTTCAATAGTTTTACAGAACAAGAAGGTACAGAGTTTACAAATTGAGAAGAAAGATGGAAAGCTGTCGCAACTACCAAGTGCAGCAAATGTTGTAATGCTTTTTTTGTATTTGAAAAGAAGAAAAACAAACGTTTGAAAAATTATTTCAAATTTTTGAAAAACAAAAAAAATTGGTAAATTTGTTTAAAACAAAAAGTTCATACTGATTTGACTGAGTGAGAAAGGAGGAAAAAAAGTCTGCAAGCCTTAATAACTTTTTAAATAAAAGTTTTAATTATTATTTCTTAGGTAATTTCTCTTTGGCAAATTTAAATTTATGAGATATTAAAGAATGGCAAAATTTTAACTTGAAAATAATTTATTATAATATCAATTATCTTCCTTCTTTTTCCAAAAAAAAAACGTGCACTTAAGAAACCAAATGTTGAAAAAACGTTAATAATTGAATTTGAACGTGAAAATAACCAACCAAACAAATCCTCTGATAAAAGTAAGGATTTTAAAACCATAATTACTATCAACTTACATTTCCCAAAAATTTAAATAATAAAAAAAAGTACCACAAATAAAAAGGATACAATCAAATATTATTCATTAATCTTTGATCAAATGTTTTACCATTCTCTTTAACTTTTTCTAAACAAAAATTTTGTCAGATGAAAAAGAAGACAAAAATGGCAAACAGGTATGATAAGAGAATTCTTTTTTTTTTTTGAAAAATTTAACTCCTATTAAATAAATTTCAATTCACAACTTATCAGATCCTTCTTATCAATTGCTTTTCTTAAAGTACCACCATTCTAGAACGAAGCTAAATATCAGAATCAGTGTTTTCTTTTTCCATCATCTTATTCAAACAGTCGTTTTCTTTCTGCTTTTAAGCTAAATTGAGATAGTAGCTGAAATTCTAATTAACCTAAACAAAGTTTCATCCCATTTTTTTTTCACAATTAATTACTTCAGGTGTTGACACAAATAAGCAAAACACAGGTAGAGTCAGATGAGTCGAGTGTTCAGTGTGAGAATACACAAGAATCGAAACAGACAAATCATGCAAAAATACAGTATTACTTATTTAATTATCTCACATATATATATATATATATATATTTTATTTTTTTATATTCCTATTTTTTATATTCTATTTTAATTATACTTTTTTTTTATATTCCTATTTTTAATTATACTTTAATTGTCATATATGAAAACTAACTGAAGGCATAGTAATTTACAGATCAGCAGAAAGTTCGAAATTACAAAGTTCTGGAAAATCGGAAGGAAGTCAGAAAGATGAATTAAAGGCCGCTGGTAGACAAATTCCTGAAACAGATTCTCATGCTACATCAAAGCAAGAAGAAAGTTCAAATAAACTCCATTAACACAAAAAACTTAAGCTGTAGGTAGAAAACTTCAACAGCAACACCTCGGCAGTAAATAAAAATTGATAATGGAAAGAAGTATAAGGCGAATGGTAAAATTGATAAATGCCTACTGTGGAAATTTGTAAAATTGATAATTTGTAAATTAAATAATACTTAAAGACACTTAGTTCGATTTTCAAGTTTTACTTCTGTACAATAACCTTTTTTTTGCAATTACAATCTAAACAATCAATAACAATAACAGAAGCCTACCTCTGATAGCATTTTCATCTTATCAAAATGACAAGAGAAAATTGATCACTCATTCATTTATGTTCTCTGTTTTTTACACGTTTAATTTTTGTCACACTTACTGCCAAAATCAATTTTACATTTTCAAATAAAAATTTAACTCTTTAACTCTACCGAAATGGTAGACATATTACGTCATAACAAAAGGAGAACTACAATTCTGTTACATAATCTTTCAAGTAGCTTATAATTATGCATTTTTGCGTTCAATATTTAACACAACCAAAACACTTGTCACTTTCAATCTAATGACCACAACACTTTCGACTCGAATTAAGGTACAATCTTAAGTTTGGTAAATTAGACTAGACATGAAATAAGATCATCCGAAAGTCGAGTAATGAAGTTCAAATGTCAGAAGAAGCATAAGATTGCATTCCATAGGTTAGATCTTCAACTTGCTCGTTTTCTCAATTTGAATATATGATAACTCTTCTCACTTTCTCTATGAATTATTATATTTTATAAGTAAAAAGTTACTTTAAGGTGGGAGATCACTAAAGTTTACCTCACTTATACTTCATACCTAACACATATTTTATCAATGCTATTATGTTTATGCACATTTATTGATTTACAATTATATGAATTGAATATCAATGTGTTGTAAATGTCGTCCTACCAGTCAGTGATGATCATATTTTAAAAATTAGCTTACTCTGTGATTTTATGTAGTTCATATTTTATCAACAAATTTTCATTTCAGACCTAGTTTTTAAACAGAATATACACTAATAACAATATTAAGGACTATCAGTGAACAACCTGGGAGGATAATGAAATATTAGAAATAGAAGAAATGAATTAAAAGAAAAGATTGGATACCTACAGTTGGCAGAATTCTCATACCTCTTTTGTTCATTCAACTTAACACATCCAGTGATTCAGGAAGACATGAAAGTTCGAAATTTATTTCGAATAACAACTATCGAGAATTCGGTACGAACTATGAAACTACAAAATGTGGTAAGTATACGTAACAGAAAAAATCAACGGAAAAACTTGACTCAACTACATAAGAAATGACATTCTCACGAAATAGGTAATGAATGTTGCAAATAAGGTGGACTTCAGGTTGAAAATAAAATTCATTCATTTATTGATTGAAGCAACTCGATAATAAACCTTAGTTTGCAATCTGATTCGAGTATGAAGAAATTTTTCAATATAACCGCGGCAGAGGCTTATATGTTAGAAAGTTGCACTTACTTGAAATCACAGAAACTTACACAACCATAACCGTATGCATGAGGCTAAAGTGCGATTAAGATAAGAGAAATCATCACTAAAATAAAACAGGCACAAGTCATCAATAAAACAGACTTTGAATTATGAAATCTAATGTTTGAAAAATAGCTTTTTACACTATAATGGAACCAAAACGTCGATAACTTGATAATGTACATGACTGTTATTTTTGCGTTTATATTTAGACTTCTAACTTTACCTCATTTGCCTTATATTTATAACTCTACAAACAAAGGAAGTTTTTTAAAGTTCCAAAACATATTACACTGTACACTTGTCTGATAAGACATAGTTACAACAATAAAACAATACTATTGCTCGTCACACTTCAAACAAGTGTTAAACATGTTATAAAGAAAAAAAGGAAGACTTTTGATTTTTCAAAAGAATTTATGAGGTACAAGACACACTTACACGCTTACAATCAATAACAAATACTCATGAGCCAGTTTTTGTTAATTTTTAAATCGGAACTAAATTGATCGGGCGTATTAGTCCATTTTCAGCAGAGGTTTGTTTACAAATTCTTCACCATTTATAAATATGAACAACATTAATGCCATGAAAATTACCAGCCAAAATATGGTTGCTGTCGTATTTTCTGAAATTTAAATTCATAAAGCTTAAAAAAAACACTAAACTTTCTAACAACCTATGCATTGTCTTAATACATTATTTATGATACGCTCATGCGCAAAAACACTCAAGCACATACATACACACATATACATATGTCTTAAAGAACCTTTGGTACCAACAAAGGTAGTTCAGAAATCTTTGATTTTGGAATAAATTCAACAACACGGTGGGAAAGACTAATTTCAGCCTCAAATTTTGCCTTTTGCTTCTAATTTCTTTAAGCAATTCTTTAGATCAATGAAGCTCATATTTAAAATGTTTAACCTGCTACCAATATGCAAAGAACAATCATTGCAGCTGCAAAAATTGCACCGACAATAGCACCACCATGATAGTCAAAACTGAGCACTGTAGTTTCGAGAGTTGCTGGCAAATTGTTTGGATCGACTCGAAAATTGCCAAGAAAAAGATTAATTGCATCCTGAAAGCATCCCTTTTAAGTCATGCTTCCTCAAACAATAAAATTTTCCTACTTTGAAAACTCTTGACCGTATTGAGTACCCACACAACAAGGATCGGAGAACAGTATTTTTGACGTAAAGTTTAACAAGATTTCAGCACCTGTCTGTAACCATCTGCAAAATTGTTTCGGAAATAACGTGTGAAAGCATTCACGCAATCGTTCCACGCCCCGGAAAAAGTTCGTTTACCAAAACGCGTATAATCAGCCTATAATAAAATAAAATGAAACATTACCAGAAATCAACTGATGATGTGGATTACATAAAATAGTTCGACAATTGATATCACAATCACTTCCAGAAACATAAGTAAGGTATAAGACATTCAGAATGCAGCAATGCCTGAGATAAGATTTACTGCACTGAACCGAATTCGAAAAGTTATACGTCATGGTTAGAATTCATATAGTTATATTAAGTTCAATTCCAAATACAAATTGATGAAAAATACTGTTTCGCTTTCATTCAATAAGTGACCACCGAACCTTCAATGCTCCCGTTCCTGCATACTGACGACTGCATTCATCGCCATTATCGGCCCAAACTAAAAACACTTTCAGCAAAATATTTTCACTTGACAGTGCATGAAAAGACAAGTATTTTCGCATGACAGAAGTGCTTACTTCTTTTGAAAATAGCAGATAATTCCGGATAGCTGTCCACTTCAAAGCCATTACCAATGATCTTCAAATAAGACAGCTGATCTTTAAGTGATTCCTAAAATACATTTAAGACACAATGAAATAATTACTTTGATGTTTTTTTTGCTATTTCTGATTGAAAAAAGAATAATGAATTGAATCGTTCTGGAACAATTAATACCTTAGCCAACATAGACTGAACAACATTGGTTCTATCCAAACAATCCATGCAGTTAGTACGAAAAAATCCTTTTTGTTTGTACATTTGTTCCGCAGAGTTTATAGATGATGCAAAGAATCTGAAAAAATGCAGTATTTAAACTAATTCAATTTTTAATGTGTTATTTTTTGTTACCCTGACTCACAAGGCTTTTGTTTTCAAACACAAAAATTTTATGTACTGTGCTGCTCAATGACATCGTAAAGGTACACCTTCTTCATTAAACACTAGACAACATCGCCGTTAAATGCAATTTCATTGCAAAAATTATTAGCAATGACAGACATACCCAAATTCTGTAATTTCGCCTCTAAGTTGTTTCTTGAGTATGTCCAACCGACCCCAATTTAATGGTCGACATTCTTTGTGGAAATCAAATGCGTTGAGTCTAAAAACAGATCAGCCCGTTATTAAATATAAAACCGAAGCTTCAAATTTTGATTCTTGAGATTTTTTACTCCAATCCTTTCTCTGTTTTCCCCCCTCTCGACCTGTAAATACTAAATAAAACATTGGAGGCTAACACCTTTCATACAGATCTACCTAACGAAATCTAAATTTGTGCGTATAACAACTCGATCAAGTTCCCCACCGACACGCCTTTCACGTCCTTTCTGGTTCACCAGATTTACGATTACCTGAAATGGATGCAGTGGATTTTTTTTAGACTGATAGATTTTCCGACTAGATTTATGCAGCACATTTTTTTACTGCTTTCATATTTTCCAGTATGAATAAAAACGCACATATTATAATATAGCATTTTATTTTAAATTTTATGTGTGCTATTACATAAGTTTGAAAAGCTTCGCATGTAAACTAAAGGTGAATACTCAATAAAAGTTCTTATTCTAAATACAGCTCATTCACAACATAAATCACATTATACAGCACTTACTATTTAGCCTATCTTAAATTCAAAGCATCCCAATTCACTCTTTTGTTTGGACAAAACTAATGCTAAGAAATTTATAAAATTATTTGCAAAACTACTACATGTTTTCCGCCATAAATGTTCCGCTGCATGATCATATGTCGTTTAAAAGCTTCCGCTTGATCGTCAATAGGATTTAACACAGGTTCCGGTTGCCAGTGAAGATTTGGTCTCTGTGACCAAAACAGTGGTATTGATCCTCTTATCTGCAAACCGCATATATTTTGCATTTGATCCAAAAACAGTGCAAAAAATAAAACAAGTTTCTGGATTTTTTTTTACATTTATACTTGATTCGGAAAGAAAAAGAAAAATGCAAGAGCTATCCATTCTCCTCAACAAATTTAAACTTTTATAAAGCCATCCGTACTAACTTGTACGAGTGATGTTAAATATTTTTGTTTCGGGTCGCTATCTTTATTGTATTCCACTAATTGCTCAGTTTCTACATAGTTTGCCGAATGTCCATGAGGACTAACGCCTCGCATATAGAACCTCGTACCTGCTCTAAAATTTTTAACATTCAAGAATTATATTTGCTGATACTGTTTCATTATACACAAACAAATTCACTTCTACCTAAGAAAAAATCTAATCCTCATTTGGTCCGACTTTTTCCATTTCTAATAGATATTAAAAAGTTCAATCATATGATTAACCGTATCGAAAAAAAGTTTAATTAGTTCATATCATTATTAAATAAGACGTAAAAATATTCTATATTTACGTAAATTGCTAAAAAGTCTTCTGAAAGAACTATTAAATTATGCATTCCTCAATAATTTCACTCTGGAGGGGGAATACTAGCACTCAATAGAAATGACCCAAACCTGTATATAGATCTTCGAGATATAAGACAAAGTTGGAAGACATGTCCATTAACAATACAACGACTGATATCAAAAAAACCGTGTATTATAGGTAATGCATATCGAAATAATTCAGGAACAGCTGTAAGAGGGGCTGACAGATACCGATTCCATACAAAACGTTCATTGGACTAAAAATGGCAGAAATAATAAAAATATGAGATAAACGTCGTTTATACTTGCAATGCAAAACAAAAAGGCCAAAGAGTAGAGAGTAGCCAACTAGTTTAATTAATAAGTTAAACGAGACAAACATTGCCTAAATCCTTTCAATGTACCTAATATAAGTTTTCTTAATACAACGAAGTCAAACGGTACTTTTTCTTAGTTTCTATTGTACTCAATCGCTAAATGTTCGACGCAGTACAGCTACGAAACCACAACACGGGACATGCCTCAGACCAAATATAGCAAAAAAGTAAGAAACCCTACAAAAAGCAAAATTCACGTCAAATTTAAAGAAAAAAATCATTCAAAATACCAATAAAAAAATAAGAAATAACCAACTCGACCCATCATTGGAAGTCTTTTGAAAACTGGTGTAGCATTTTCTGCTAGCCATTGTGCAGAATATGACAAATCATAAGTGCGAGAGAAATAAAATCCACCAGTTGACAATACAAGTTGGATCATGTCGGTAAAATGGCGATTATACCAAATCTGCAACGTCGTTGCTTCAATTTCTCTGATAAGGCAACAAGTAATAAAATAAAATAAAACAAACAGCAAATCAGTTAAATAAAATTAGCAAGATAATTGAAAGGTTTATTATCGACAGTATTTCAGTTATAATATTCTTAGTATAACGCAGCACTTTTCCATTATTAATTTCAGCCGGATTAAAGTAGTTGGGACAATGAAAAGTTATAAGAAATGAGTAACCTGTTTTTCTGTTAGATGTAATGTTGATTTCTCATACGGTATAATTTCTGTTTCAGTTATCGCCCATATTTCATGACCAGTCAAAACACCCTTGAGGTTCGCCTTTGTTATAGTTATTAAAGCATTTCCTGAAGAAAGATAAGACGTACTTTTTGAAAAGCGATTTACCGATAACTATTATAACATCTGTTTCTTTATATATACAAGGCGAAATATATGCAACGTAATGCAACCTAAATACATACAACGTAAAGGCTAGAATACATCAGCTTACATATATGCATTTACAAATATCAAAATAGTAGAAACAATATACGACACAAACCTGATACTATTCTAACGATACCAACAATTCCATAAATAACTTTCACTTCAGCATCATGCATAAGTATTGGCTTCTCAACATTTCCTGTGCAAATACAATTTAAATATCAAAAAACTCGGACGAATTTGAAGATATAAAAGTTACAGTAAATCAACTTTATATTACGAACCGAAATCAACTTACTTATCAAACCTAGCTTTCCCGTATTACGATCGATCTCCAAATAAGTATCTGAAACTAATCCACCATCTCGCCCTCTTGGTTCCAAACAAAACCTCTCGGGAAAAATACACCTAAATAAAAATAAAAATTGTAAACTAGTTAATGAATTTAAGTGCAATGGTTCAACAAATGATTCTGTAGGTTTTGTTTATATATAAACGCATGCTGTTACATGTAGTTGAGCCAACATCGAAATAACCAAATTTCAAAACTTACAGTGCTATTAATTATAATCCGACTAATTGCAATTAGTTTTTAAGTAAAATTTGTAGTCGTGAAAAAAAACTGATAATAAAAACCGATAAAAAAACTGAAATAAAAAAAATGAAGTGATGATAAACATCAAATAAATAAACAACACATCTAGAAATAGTTCTGAAAAGCTTACAAATTGAGCTGCTCATAAATCTCGGTCGGTCCATCCATAGGTTTCAAATGATCAAATTGTGACTTAACAAAAGCCTGAAAATATTTATTATACTCTGTTGTATTTTTTTGTCAAATATTGCACATTTAAGTATCTAAAAATCTGAACTCCACAAAAAGCAGAATTAAATTAAAAAATTTACTGCACGAATTTTTTTTGAAACATTGAAAATCATACCATAAATTTCAATCTCCTCGCTCTTTCTTTTGTTGTTCACTTCTTCTCCTTATTTCTTCCCAGCGACTAGCCACAAACGTCAAGCGTTAAGCGTTTCAACGATATACACGTATATATATATGTTTGCCAATCTTCTACCATCAATTATACTTGCAAATTATTCATTTAGAAAAGAAAATTCTTGCGACGTAAAACAAAATAACATTAGACGCAAAATTTCAACTTCGTAATTAAGTCTTTAGCTCATTCGCGACTTAAGCAATCACACAAACCCTCAACTATCACATCACGTTATTTACGTAATACACTCACACCACCAAACATAACCATTGGCGATTCAGGCATTAACCTAGAAGCAAAAGTTTTTACAGTGCTCTGTGCTGTTGGTCGGTTTTCTCAATTCCTTGTCGGTTTTCTGGATGTTACGTTGCACTTTATATCTTATCATTAACTATTATCTCTTATCTTTTCCTGTCCATTCTCGCTTTTCCTTTTTCGTTCTCACTCAACGTTATCCTGTTGAAACGTCTCCGGGCATTAAATTTTCATTCGCTCTTCGGCACTCTCTACTTTTTGCATTCTCCATATATTGTATATCTTCTTTATATATTATTTATTTTCTTCTATCAAATAAAATGCAAATTAGAATGGAATATTTGAGCTGTCAGGATTCATCTTACGGAATGTTATCAGTAAACGAAGATATTTTCAGGAATAGTTGAAATATAATTTTGTAATCATTCGTCTTTATTCAGCACCATTCAGAGAAAAGGAAAAATTTTATTTCAGGATGGCGGAAGTTCGTGAAATACCTGCCGGAACATATAATTTGAAATTCGGTGATTCATTTTGTGAACGAGGAGAGAAGCCTGTTTATCACACGCTTCGATGTATGGTACTTTCAGTTATTGATCAATTAACCACTTTGTATATTTCAACAGTTATTGATATAAATACGAATGAGATGTTAAATGAAATAATCCAAAAACACTTGTATCATATTCTCAGGTATCCTTCGAATGTAACGGAAGCGAGAGATAGAATAGTTTTAGTGCACACTAACAGATTGTTCTCATATTCATTGTTATTAAAAAATACATTTCCAGTTGATTTTAAGCCGAAATCGTTGGCAGGTGAGAAAGAAACATTCATAGCATTTGGTGGAAATGGTGATGTACAGGTTGCTCTTTCTGTCTGTCTATTTTTTTTAGCCTTTTAATGCACTTTGCTTTTTCAAAGTACTAAAGTGAAGTAGTGCTGCAATGAGTTTAACAATAGCAATTTATGGATAAAAGTATTCCTACGTGATTGTTGTCCTGAGATTCCTGTTTTTATAAGGATTGAGGAAAGGAATTTGGTCAACATATTAAAATATCTTATCTTTAGTTGTTTCTACAGGTAGCAGTACCAGGTGAGAAAGATTTCTTAACAGTGTTCAAAGGAGCACAAAAACCAGTGAAAGGCGAGAAAGAATGTTTACTGTTTTTCGATCACTTGACTGGTGAAATGAGAATTGAAAAACTTTCATCCATAATGTCTGTGAAGAAAACAAGGTAACATTTTCTTTAAGTTTAAATGACTGAATGCATCTTACGATAATATATAGCAATAGTAATAGTTGATAACACTTGATAGTAGTAGTTTTAAACGATGGGGAAATATTTTTGGGAAAGAGTAATTACTCATTTCTTTAGTGGGGAGGAGGGGGGAAAAGCTGCTAGAACAACTAATAGCTTACCCAGTGAGTGAGTTAGCAGTCTGAAGAATGAATTGCTTTCAGTGAGAAATTGTAATACTATGCCTCACTAATTGGCTTTTGTACAGAACTCTTATTAATGAATGATCTGCGTATGTCCGATATCTGTAGTTGTTGGATTAAATTTAAACTTGCAGTGTAGTTAATGAAAAGAATAGTTAAATGTAAAATTGGATGGAACATGTTAATTTGAAAGTTGTTGATAGCAAGATGAAGATGTACTCAAGTACCATAGCAGTAGCATTGATATGTACTTAATTGAGTATATTTTCATACTATCACAGTTATAGTAGTTGGTTCCAGGGGTAACGAAGATAGTGCCTGTATGAGACTACGGTCCGAAATTGAACGATTACGAAAAGGAAGCGGCAAAAATTCAGATGATAAAATGGATGACACTAGGGTTGGTTATTCTCTTTCTATTTTATTACTTTGTTAACTTATACTTACACTAACTTTCGTAGAAACTCACATTGATTGAATTGATTGTTTTCATCATTGAGTTTTCCAATAAGAATTGGTACTAAAAATGAAAGAGAGGCGATGGAATAATACGAAGATCAGATTGGGTTCCAGGTATAACGAAGATAATGCCTGTATGAGATTTGGAAGGCCATTTCATAATCCTATTTTGAATAACTGGACGGTCATAGTTATAAAAATTATTTTATTTAACGTTTTTATTGGATTGTTGGCGTAATTAATTTTCTGATTCCAGAGTTCAAGTGGTTCCTCAACAGTTGCATCATCTGAATCCGATTCAGATTGTGATGACGGAGACAAGAAATCAACATCGACAGTATCAAAAAGTATGCACAGTAGTGATGATTCTGGAAGTAGGAGTAATGACACGGGCGATGACGATGACTTACAAGGTGCTTTTATTTCGGACATTTCTTTACACTAAGTTTCCAGCTGATAAAGAGCATATGGAATCGTATTACTATGAACTATTTTTTTAACCGTACTTCCTAAAATATTGATGTTGTTCAGTCAGAAATTTATGTTTTGTGTATGTATGTGTGTGTGTGTGTGTGTGTGTGTGTATGTGTGTATGGAAAATAACTCCATTTTGGATGGCCACTTATCACAGAGCAATGAGAAGCTTTTTCTCGTTTAGCATCACGTAGTGAACCCCGGATTTTCAAGAACTGTGAGAATCCGAAGTTCACAGACCAACGCTGATTTAAGAAAAAAACTCCGGATTCAAAGTATGTAGTAGACGTGCTGCTTATCCTCTCTTTCGTTTTTCGTTATATTCGCAAACATTTTTCAGAAGCGTTGGAGCAGCAACTACGTTCGCAGTCGATGCCTTCCATTGAAGAAACAAAACAACGGCAAGTCAAATCATATCCTCCACCACCGCTTCCGGTTAATAGCAACACAAAGAAATTATTGCATGATGATCTGCAGTTAAGCGAAAGCTCGGATGAAGATTAACTAACTTTTTCTTACTTGTAGATGTTTTCCGTACACAGCATTTCCGGAGATTTTTTTCAAACTGTAGGATTTACTATGAAGACCGTGGATTGATGTAGAAAATTCACAGATCTGATCAGTTTTGTTTGTTTTGGCATTTCATTAAATTTTAGAATTTTGTCTTCATTCTTGCAGCAAGATGTATAATACAATTTCAAAATATTATATTATATAAATAGACTGTTAAGTAATTTGCTTTGGTCAGCTAATTAAGCTTTTTGTCTGCCTATTCCGGATGAATATTTGATCATGTTGGACATGTTTGTACATCAGTAATCAATGGTATTGATTAATGACTGAACCACTGGTTAAAATTATCTAGCAAGCAGAGTTGATCCATCAAAATACACTGCCGTAGAGAAATAACTAATACGACCGTTTTCATTAACAGTATGTTTGTGTGACATTCACAATTTGCAGGCATCAGTTTTTGATTTTATTATACTATCTGTATCATCTTATTGAAATGATTTTTATCAATATATCACATTAAACTCATAAAATAAGCAAATTTCCATACAGCAAAAGAAAATGATCATTTAGTATTTAATTTTAGAAGAAATTAAGATGAAATTAGAAGGGGCACGAGATGAAAGACCCGTTTTCTTCGGGGATTTAATCGAGGAATTTTTCACACCATATATTGATGAAGATAACAATATTTTAAAGTACACACACACACCTTTGGAATATATTGAATTAATTCCTCAAAATTAAGAAGAGGATGAATAAAATACGTTTTAACGAAATGAATATCTCCTGCTGCATAGATAGAAGTAATTTGCATTTCCTTTTACTACAATATTTGCTAAATTTGTAATTTTCATTCTTCAAAATCATTGAGAACCTGCACCTAACAAGTAAACTAATTTCTATTTGACAATTGTTCATTATTGCTGCTGCACGACAATAATAGCACTTTAAGCTTTTAAGTTTTTTTTAAGCTTTTAAGTAATGCATTTCTTTTTCGAACTATTTTCTTTTCTAGTATAGAAGAGAGAGAGAGAAACTGTTTGGTGATGAATAGAATAGAAGCTGTAAGCAAAAGTGAGATTAAAATGGTGAAAAAAATTTCACACAGTTGTCACTGTACTGTTTGACTGGTCGTCAACGAGTTTTAGTGTTCGCGTACGCCTCACTGAAACAAATAGTGAAAAATGGAATTGAAATTAAAACACATATTCGCTTTAAAAAAAAGCAACAATACAATTGAGGAATTGAAAAATTTGATTAATATGCATCTCTTCAAATTTTATTCTAACAAAATGACGTGTGAAGTTTTAGTAGTAAAGAAGTAAAATCTATTTTCTTTTCCTGTTTAATCCAAGTGAAAATATAAAAGCAACACGTTAAACACGTTAAAATTTTTTTAAGCAACACGTTATTGTTTGTTGAAAATGATTTGAAATTTTGTAGAATAACTTCTAGAATATTTGAAATTAAATAACATACACGATTTACGATTAAATTGCCTAGCTTTACGACGATGATCACGTGGTTCAGTTTGAATTGTAGCCGCTTTTACAAGGCCATCAAGGATTTCATCGTCCGGTGATACTCGTCCAGCACTACCTGAATCCATCATTACTCGGCCAAATGATGGTGGTTTCGGTGCTGGAAATTTTATCAGAATATAAAATACAGTAATCAATCAATCAATAAATCAATCAAGTAGATCTAATTACTCTCTTAACTAATCGATATTTTGCTAATTTTAAAAGTACGACGATTCTTCTTTTACTTTCCTTTTTAGCACAAATTAATTAATTAATGCATTTCTACTGTAAAATAAATAAAATGTCACGAAATTGTTTACTTTCTTTTTGACTTGAAACGCCATCAGTAAGCGATCTTTCCGCTGTAAGCTTTGTTCGCGTCCGTTTTAGCGTATCCTCGTTACTTCCACCAGTTAGCATACGTGACATTGCTTCATGTCGCTAAAAAAAACACACGCGGAAAAAATGAGTCTAAAATTCGAACCAACCAGTACGTCGTAATAACAAAAGTGGATAATGTAAACATTAAAGTTACTTTTTATGAAAAAGAAAAATATTAAAAAAATTCGATCGATTTTGTTGAAACTCCGGTCGTTGCAGTTTAATATAATATAAATAGCTCGAATACAAAAAAAAAAACCAGAAGCTTAAAATGTCAATGACCTAATTAACAAATGAAATAGGATTAATTAACAAACAACACTATTCTCACTGCTCCAATAGCAATCAATGATCTAATTAATAAATGGGCTAAATTGGTTTGTTTAATTAATTAATTAATTAATTAACAAAGTGATCTGTAGCATAAATGACTAGGGAAGGTAAATTGTTATAAAGTTTTAGTTGAATTTCAAAATGAAGAAAAAAAAACCTTTTTACATACAAATGCAAAAACATTCTTACATACCTGACATTAATTAATTAAGCTTTAAATTAAAATTTCTTATGAACTAACCTGTTCAGCATTCATTTGTATGGATGTATGCCTTAAATTTCCATTCAATTCCACACCATCTTTACCATTCTGTCCCTCTAATGCCCATATCTTACCACGTGTTTTATTTCGTTCACGTTTATCTGCTAAACGTTTTTTTTGTTGCAAAATTTTATCACGTGTAGTACGATATTCCAGAGCAAATTCATTGACCATTTTAAAAACGATCATTGGTTTTAATGTTGGCACTTCGTTTACGCTATAGCCAAAAAAGAGCAAAAATGCATGCCATCTAAAAAAAAATTAACAAAATATCTGTTCGTTTTGTTTGTTTGTTTTTTTTTCGCTAATTTAATTAGTTGAAAATAAATTTTGCAAAATCAAAAATTCATCCTTACTGTATTGCAATAAGTATAGTTCACATAATAAAATTAAATTAGCTTCACATAATAAAATTAAATTATAAAATAATAAAAATACATAAATGAAAATAGGCCATCTTTAATACAATGAATATTCTAGCGGATAAGGGGCAAACTTTATGCTAACTTATGAAAAAAAAACTTCATGCTAAGTTTATGCTAACTTTAGGTTCAATGACTAAACTTTTTTTTTTTCAATGACTAAATTCAATGACTAAAGTTCGTCCTATAATGAGATAGTATCTCAAATTAAAATATCATAATCAGTAAAATATCATGAACATATTAGCCAAGAAATAATGCTTTCATCTGTTACTAACCTATTAAAGGCAATTCTATAGATAGCCTTAAGCTGATGAATTCGCTGTGCCACATCATTTAAATAATCATTGATCTTCTGCTTCATCGATGATGAACTATCATTTTTGCTAATTTTAGCTAAATAACCCCAAGATGCTTTACAATCATGCTCTAATTTCTTCAAATTTGACTCCAATTCATCGTAATCAAACTAGAAAAAGAGACAGACAAGTTTAAATTTTAATTTAATTTAAATTAAAGCATCAGTAAATTCATCTATTAATTTATCATTTACAAAAAATTTTAAACCTAACTCAAATTAAAGCACCTGTAAATTGTACATTTTATAAATTCCTATGCTAATTTATAATCTACAATCAATTTTTGGATTTTAAATTGCAAACGAAAAAAAATTTTGCAAAATAATTAATGCAATTAAAATTTCAAAAAAAAATAATTAAAAGGACGAAAATTTCACCCGTGCTGTACGTGCAACAGCACCAAATTCAGAATATAAATCAGTTCCGTCCGGACAATGCTCAATCATATATTCAGCTAAATGATATGTCAATGTATGCTTGTAAACCGGATCCTTTACTTCCGATGCTTTACTTAAATAATCCAATTGAAAACCTTTGATCTGCAAAAAAAGACGAGGAAAGATACAAACATAAATCAGTGCAATTTCATTTTCATTCATTCTCTCACTCTCTCTCTCTCTCTCTCTCCTCTCTCTCTTTCAATTTTCATATTTAATTTAAAATTAAATCACATTAGTTCCATTCAATGTGTTGCCAATGATTAGAAGCATTCCCATAGCGGTGCGGAATGTTTTCGATTCCTCAACCTCTTTCATCGCTAACTGTAAATCCATTAATGGTTCTGCGATATCCTAAAAAAAATTTAAATTTAAAAACAAAATTATATTTCAACCTGTAATAGCAAACGAGGAAAAGATGAAAAAAAGAGTGTAATTTGCTTTTTGTTTAAAATACCCAAAATACAACCGCTATTTTCGGGTAATTCATTAATTTTGAAAAATTTTGAAATCAAAAAAAAAAAGAAAAACGACTACTTACCTTTTCACAATTTTTATAGTCTAATGTGAATAGCCAAAGCCTAAGTCTTTCCAGTAGGCATGGTATTTGTGAAAGTCGAAGAAGAAATTGTTCCGCTTGACCTAATAGCATATCCGGATGTTCCGCAATTTTTAATTCAATTTGTTCAATTTCCGCTGCATTTGGCATCATTGTAGTAAGGATTTTCTCAATACCCTCTTTATTCAGTACCAGTGAATCGAATTTCTAAAATTTCCTTCATTTCACCACTTTTCTCGAAGAAAAAAAAGTGAACGGATCGACGCTAAAACTTCGTGATATGATATGATATGATATGATATGATTACCATGATAGCAGTTGGAATAACGCTTATTGGTGGTAGCTTTGTTAGTCCGATATTGATAGCTTGAGATCGCTTTAATGGTAGCACTTGAAGAATTTGCGCCCGATGTTCACCATTAAGTCGCTGAAAGAATTTCAAAATAACATTTTATTAATTTTTCTTAAGAATTTCAAAATAACATTTTATTAATTTTTCTTAAAATTAAATAATAATTTTTACGATACAATGATAACGTGAAAAATGCGCAAAGAATTTAAAACAAAAATTCTTTTTTCTCGAAGAATTTATTGGTTACTAGTTTGTTTGTTTGTTTGTTTTTTTTTTGAAATATTCAATCGTTCAAATACATTCATTATTTAGATTATAACCATTGAAAGTTTAAAATATGTTAAAATTTTTTGAAATATTTTGAAAAAAATTTTAATTTATGAGAAAAGAATGAAAAAAAAACATTAAAGAAATTTGGGGTGTAAATTGAGCTAACAGTTATAATTAATGCAAAATAGTTTAGATTCAATTAATTAATAATTTCGCATAAAATTAAATTTAAAATTATCGTAATATTCAAAAATATTTTCTTCCATCATTTTCATTACCTTCATTTATCACATATTTTTTTTGCTAAGAGCATTTGATAATTTAGAAAATAAAAAAGAGCAAATTTTAAATAAAAAAAATTTTAAATAAAATAATTTTAAATACGATTTTAAATAAACTTTACTTTAACAGCAGGAATTTCTTTGGTTTTTTGCTCGAATAGTTGCACCAATTTTCTTGCATCAATTTGCGGTAAATCAAGTTTATGCCAAAATGTTCCCTTATTCCTCAGCGATGGAACAGGTGGTAGTTCAGCTTGCGCCGGTTTCCAATGTAATTTTAGTGTTCCAGTTTTTGATGCCGGTGATACTGAGAGAATAGTTTCAGGTGTTAATTTCAATGTGTTAATTTGATACAAATGCATTGTATAATAGATTTCGAAATTTCAAATTTTTTTATTGAAAATATTCATTCACCTGGCCTTAAATCACGACCTGCTTGATTCAGGCTACCATTTGGTGAGAGAAAAGGTGGTGGTGGAGGTGCACCTGGTGCACCAGGTAATAGTGGAGGTGCTGGCGGTGGACCTCCTCTTTCTGGTGCTAAAAATTTACTCAATTTTATTAAAATTAATATTAAAAAATTATTATAATTTTACGCACTCAATGAATTTATGTTAAATTTAATTTCATTTTGTTGGAATATATCAAACAGACTTGAATTATCAAATTGTGACTGCAAAGAGAAGAAGCCTCGCACGTAAGAATGATTTGAGGTGAAGAGGAAGTTCCACGTTTTCACCAAATGTATTACGAAAATAGTTCTGCATAAATTAGGAGACGTAGCGTATTATTTGCAAGTTTATTCCTAGGTCTTTTTTATTTTGATTAGTTAATTTTTGGTTTTTTTAAGAATTAAATTTGATTAAATCTGAAACTGAATGTGATAATTAATTATTACCTGATGGAATACCATTAGCATTAAGACCTGGAAGTAGACCTTTTTCTTGCGCAATTGCTGCTAATCGAGCCATCACCAGCGGATCTTGCTCAAATTCATCTTTATGAAATTCCGAAAAATCCAAATCATTGATAATCAACGGTTTTGATTTAAAACTTTCAGCAGCCTAAAAGTGAGCAAATTCATAATATTTCAAAAATCATTTAGTCTTAATTAAAAAAGTTTAAATAAAAGATAAAATCAATTTTACCTTACTGATATATTTCGAATTTTATCATCATCCAGCTAAAAATTTTCGTTTTTTTTTTTATAAAATTAAAAGTTTGCTAAACCTTTTTCCATTGTATTTCTGCTTCATCTTGTTTAGGTTCGAATAACGCTGCATTTTGTTCACGTTTAAGTGCACGACGACGTAACTGTGCCGCAAATCCATTACCACCAGCACTGCCACCATCATCATCTTCGATCATCTAAAATTAATTAATTGAGATATTTTGAGGAAGAAAAAAAAACAATTGTGACGTTGAATGTAAGACTTTACAAAGTGAGGATAAAATTCCTATCACAAGTTAAAGTAAGTTTTTTTTTTCTTAAGTTATAAACAACAACTGTCATATATTTGAAATCATTTCAAAAATTCTTTTTATAATTTGAATAAAATTTTAGAATAGAATTTCATATACCTTTGTTCTAGATGGTGATATTTTTTTTGGTTCTGGCACTGGTTCCGGTACCTTATTACTTGGTTCCGGAAATTCCATCGTTTTACTTTCAGTTGGAGAGAAAAGTGTAGAAGGAAATGATGGCGGAGGTGCTCGAACCTTAAACATAAATGTTAATTTCATTCAGTGTAATCAAATTTTAAGCTTCTATTTATATTTGATCCTAGCGTCCTCACGTTTACACGTTTAATTTTTACATAGTATATACGATGAAATTAAAATATTGCTAAATTTATTTCTTTTTCATTTTAAAATCCTCAAAAGATTTCGGATATGAATGAAATTTGCTGTGTAAACAAAAGAAAAGAAAAAAAAAAGGAAATCCGTCAATATCAGTAATAAATCAAAAAATGTAATTAACAAAAAGTTGTAAAAATTTAATTATTATCAACAAATCTTTCATTTGTGAGGCGAAAAAAAAACAACTGAGGGCAATCGGAGTAAAAAGAAGAAAGGGAAAAAGGAAATTATATCAAACCGGTTTCTCTTCAGGTTCAACATTTTCATTATTGTCTAAATTTTTTTCAATCAAATTTGTTAATGGCATCACTGAGGATTGTTTCAGTGGTAATTGCTGTACGCTCGTCTCACTTTTCGACGACGATAGATTATTCTGGAAGAACAAAAATGTTAAAATTAATTGATAAATTGGAAATTTACAAATATAGCAAAGAAATGAATTAAATTTTGAATAAATTAAAATAGCAAATAAATGATTGAAATTTTTTTAATTTACACCAATTAATATTAACCATAAAAAAGTTTAGTTTAGTTTAAAAAGTTTAGTAAATGAAAGTTTAGAAATGTTTAAAAAAATTTTTTGAAAAATTAGTTTTGTGAAATAAAAAATATGAAATTCATCAATTCATCAACAAAATAATTACTAAATCAAAAAAAAACTAATTCAAATAATTACTAAATGTAATTTAACTAGTACACTAACTGTATTATCATTATTCGATTGTGATTGAGTTTCACAAATTTTCCTCCGCCATGGTGGTTGTACTTTTGATGTATCATTACTGATCGTATCATTCGATGATGCACCATTGATACCATTGATAATTTTATCATTTGGATTTGTTATAGGTCTGTAAAAGAGAGAGAAGAAAAGAAAAAACTCGTACAACGAATTGATTAGTCAATTATTGGTATAAGGAGAGATAGTAAAGGAATTAAATTATATAATTAAATAATTAATAAAGGCTATTTTGGATTATGAGGATAATGTTGGAAAATTTTCAACAGTAAAATTATGATTCACTTGTTATTATATGAATTTTTAATAAAAGTAATTTTTAGTTTTGAAAAAGTTAATTGTTAATTTCGATAATAATTACCATAATTAATTTAATTTGCTAAATGAAACTTACAATTCAAATTTTTCAATATTATTATTTACAGAGTTGATTTTATGAAAATTATACTGTTCCTGTTGACGAGCCAGAGATTCCTGATGTCGTCGACGCATTGCTGTTCTACGATCGACAACGACCGATGGCGCTGTTTGCATCCTACAACAACAACAATTCCTATCGGATGACCAAGCAAATGAGTGCAAATGTACATAGATGTAAATAATTCGATAATACCTTTAAAAGGTTAAAAAAAAAAGCAAACAATGAATTTTAATACTACAGAATATACTACAGAATTTTAATACTACAAAATGAATTTTAATCCTATAGAATAATAATGTCTTTGTAAAATTAAATTTTAAACTATTTCAGTATGAGTTAAAATACAACGATAAATTTACTCATCAACAGCAATATTTAAAGTGCTTGTGAAATTAAAATCTCATAATATCTATGCAAAAAATTAAAATTAGAAATAAATTAGGAAAAAAAAGGAGAAGAAGTTATTGGTAACTAATTTTTAAATTATATCATGTTTTTTTTAAAAACAAAAAAAATTAATTAATTAATTAATACCTCATTTTAACGATACTTTCATCACTACTTTCCGCCTCATCTTCCTGTTTGAGTACTTTTTCGTATAATTTACATTGATCTTTAAGATCTTTATGACCTAACTTTAGCATACGTCGCATTGCATCTTCTAGGCCTTGTGATTCGAATGAATCAACAAGATCATAATATGTGTCCTGAAAATATATTTTTTTTTAAAAAAAAAAAACAAACGTCACGTTAAATAGCTTACATACTTTATTAGGACAGCAAGAGTTCTTTCCTTTCTTTATTGTTAAAACACTTTTTCTTATTCCATTTTTTTTTTGGATAAGATTAGTCGCGTCTAAAATTTGTTTAAATTTAATAGAAACAGTTTTACGATAAGATAACTAAAATTTTATGTTACTATGGAAACACTGAAATTATAAATAAAGCCTATACAACAGATATGATATAAATGACATATACATATTGATTGATTAAAGATAGGAATTACTGATTTTTCCTTTCAACTGAAATCTTACTAATTTATATAAATTAATTTACTCGTTTTTTTTTTTAAATTTTCAATTATTTTGAAAAATTCAACAAAAATAAACCTTTTCATTTTCCTTTTTCTTTTGCAAAAAAGATAATATTTATTTCATATTTTACTGATTTTACTGATATTTACTGATTTTACTGATTTCATATTTTTTTTCAATTTTCACCCATACATATTTAATATTATTTTTTTTTCTACAAATAATACCTTCTGAAATACCTGCTATTATTATTATCAGTGGAATTAATTACCTGATCAGCGACACCATTTAATGTTTTATTGATAATAGTCATACCATATGTGAGCATTTCCACATCACTTCCATCTTTTTCATTAAGTATCCTCATCAAAGCAAACCAATCAGGTCGATCTATTCCCAAATAAAGAAAAAAATAAGAAAGAAAAAAGGAGAGAGAGAGAGAGAGAGAGAAAAAAACAACTCTCACTCAACAAATTCATTTTAAATAATCGATGGATGAAAGGGAAAAACAAATTACCGTATACTTTTATAAAATTAGTAATAAATTTAAAATATACTACGCACTATTAGCTTTGTCAATATTGGTGACAGCGGTCATTAGTAGAAGTGCATTGTGATCGGTGTACTCAATAAATACCAATAATAACTTCAATGCTGTTTTCACCACTAATCGATACTAAAATTAATTTAAATCATCAAATTGTTGTACTATTCACTTTTCGAGAGATCTGAATAAATTCATTTTAAAACAATTACTCTGCGCTTTTATTATTTTTCATTTTATATTTGTCTTATTTTTTAAATTGACTATGAATTGGTGTAATTTTGATATTTAGACGAGTAAAATCGATTACTTTATTATTATTATTATAATTATTGTTACTATTATTATTATTAATTACTATCATTATGAATTATTACCTAAATTACTACAAATTCAAAAAAACCAGTTTTTTTTTCGATACAATAAGTATTCAAAATAATACTAATTCATAGAAACTTCTCTTTAATGCAAATTCATAGAAATTCATAGAAACTTCTCTCCAATGCAATTATCCTTGAGATGTAGTAGAGTTAAATTAGTTGTTAATTATTGCATTTTAAAATTTAATTTATAAATTTTGAGAGCAAACTATCAATTATTTTTTTTGTAAAATAAAATTTTTTTCCAAATTTATTCTTCTTTAATAAGAAAAGAAAAGGATTGAAGAAAAAGTTAATTATATACGACGGAAAATTTACCGGTGAATCAAGCAGTTCATAAAGCCATTGGATCGTCTCAATGTGCGCAATGATACCGTTCATACCGTCTACATATAGCATTACTTGACCTAATGCTACAATAACACGTACGTGTACAATGAACTTTTATAATTCCAATAATTTATTAAAATCCAAAAAAAATATCTGCATACGAAAAATAATCATAATTACTTTTTATTACGATTAATTATCATGTGTTAATCAGTTGTATCAATTGAAAATATTAGTTTTTAACGAAGTAATAATTGAATATGAATTAAATAGTAATAAATGTTAATTATTTAATTACTTAGCGCAAAAATTACTAATTTACCTCTAAGAATGTAATTTTGATGATTTTGATCAGCTTGTCTTCCAAGCCTAATCATACATTCTAGGCCACCGTTCTGCACAAATTCGTGCACCAAATCTTTATCATCCTGAAAATAGCTGCTTAAATTAATTGAAATTAAAATATTTCGCAATGGAACATAAATTCTTTTACATCAAAGGAAAAAAAACAAACCTAACAAAATTAAAGAAATAAAAAAAAAGGAAAATTTGAAAAATTTACTTGAAAAATTTGCTTCAACGAGAAGAGAGCTCTTCGCTGTTCACGTCCGTTCGAATTGAGCAATTTATCTGCAAAACTATCATTATAACTAACTATTCTCATTCTCCCTGTTTTTTGTTTTTTCATCTAAAAGGTATGGTTTAAAATTCGAAAACTTTTTAGGTGTGTGTTTTGAAGAGAGAGAAATTTTAATGAGTAATTAATTTTCAAAATTCTCACCAATTATTGCCTTAACTCGAAGGCCTGTTTGAGTTCGTATTACCAAACTATTTCGCCTCCTACAAAAAAATAAAAAGAAAAATTACATAAAAAGAAAAAAGCAGAAAAAAAAGAAATGTCAGATTTTATGTAATTCGTTAGTTGTAAAATTAAAAATTTTCCATTTAAATGCAAAATATAAGTTAGAAATAAATTGTTAAATGCAAGCAATTTATTGTCCGTTTAAAATTAATTAAAATTTCTTTCCGAATTGTTTGCTTCTTTTCCCTACTTACTCTCTCTTAACTTATTTCAAGGTCAACATGCGCACGCACAGAATTTTTATATGACATCTGAATTTAGTCTTTTTTTTTTCAAAATTTAATCACACTTTTCAATTAGTAGCTAATTTAATTTTGCATATATTTGAATGATTTAATTAAAGGATTAAATTTTACGTCATCCTTAACTCATTTCATTCAATGTACGATTGTAGAAAATTGAAAATCCTTTAGCCAAGTAAATTGATTAGCTATCACTTGACGGAATCGCTAGTTAAAAAGGTAAAAATTTTTAAATTTTCTAAAACAAAAACCTTATGAGAGAATTCTCCGATAACATCAAATCCTCATTACCCAGACAGTATGAATCACACGGTAAGTCTAGTGCCTGAAGCCATTTGCCTAACGTTTGAACGTTCGGACTAGCTTCGTTTGAATTTTCCCGAAAATTAGCTCCAAATCCGGAATCACTACTGCTACTATGATCACCACTATTACGATAATAATCCTTCGGTACAACTATTCGTGAGCTACCCATAACTGGACAAGTTTTCCGTACAAATTTAATATCTGATTTTTCAGGTTGCATTAAATCAACAAGTGCTTCCTCATAAGTTCTTGTCGGTTTTGGTGGTGGTGTTGCAGATATCCTGTGAAGCTGTGAACTATCAGATTTTAAAATGGTCGGTTTCTGAACTGGAACTGATAATGAACTATTACGTGGATGAAAACGTTTCGGAGCAACTATTCGTTTACATGGCAAATCATCATCAATTCCGGTTTCACGAATTTGTGACACAACCGGTGGTCCATCTACAGATGAACTAAACCATGGTTTTTTTGGTGACTCTCTTGTCGTTTTACGCTTCAATGAATCAGTTCCAATAATATTTTTTCGTGTAATTCCACTCCTTTCAGGTGTTGTATCATTCACTGTAGCGCATGCTACCGTCAAACGTCTTGGTCTAATTACTTTAAGCATCGACTTTGTTGGACTTCCAAGTGTACCACACTTCAATTCTCTCTTACTATTATTACATTCCGATACTTCCCATTTGATATCAACTGCTGAATTTTCCAAATTATCTGATGCTAGCGATACATTTGATATGTTTGTTGAAGGAAAGCTTCGCTCTGTTTCTGTAGTTCGACGAACTGTTACCGCTTTTTGCAACGGCGATTTGATATCGTAGGAACCACGGGTCATCATCATCTCATTGTCACAATAAATAGGTCGTGCAATACATGTCATCGTATCGTTGATAGGTAAATTCAAATCAATTCCATGTAAAGATTTTTCCATCGAAATTTCAAATTCGCACTGAGACTTGCTAGTATCATCTGAAGAGATAGTTTGTGAATTTTGCCTTAAATCATCTGATAGAGTTTTGCATAGAGCTTTGGAAGATTGTAGTGTAGTTTTTGACATTCGTGGTAATGATGAAAATTTGGCATTACTGCATCTGAGTTCGCCAGAAATGAACGGATTTTCCGGTTTCAATTGATGTTGATGTAAAGGTTTTACAGGTAACGGTAATCGGATATTTGAATTATTAGAAGCAATAGCAGCAGCAGCAGCAGCACCACAAGGACGATATGCATCAGCTTCAACACTTCCAGCATTCTGAATTTCGGTTCGCAAGATGGAATTTCTTACGGTTTGTGAAGGTATTGCACGACGACGTATGCTACTACTATGTGATTCCGGAATATTTAGCCTTTTTTGACTTAAGATTTCCGGCATTTCAGCTTCTTGATGAATAGTGTAGGATGATAGTGATTCGCTTGTCATTGTTCGAATAAATATGGTAGTATTGTTTGAATTTGATAAAATTGCAGTGAATAAATATTATCACTTCCTCGAAAGTATCAAATGTGATAAATGAATATTAAAAAATGAGAAGACGCAAGGAAATAAGTGACGTACGTGATAACCATTCAGAAATTTATTCCTTTCTTTCGGTTCTTATTATCTAAAGAAAAGAAAAAGAAAATAGTACGAGAAATGATGATCTTTAGAGAATAACAAAGAAAAAAACAATTTGTAGTGAAATAAATAGGCCAAAAAAAAATCAGTGGATCAGTTAAAATATAGTGAAATGTAATAAAATTCTTTAATTGAAATGAAACAACAAAGAATGATGCAGTGGGGGAGGAGATAATTATGATTATTATCAAAATACGAATACTTCACGAAACTTTTTTGGTTTTCGAACGAAAGGAAAACAAAACGATGGAAACGAACGAACTGTAGAATTTCTCAGTGACAAATGAATAATTACTAATTTAAAAAAAACGACGGAAAAATGATATGGGAAAGACAAGAGAAAGGGTATATGAAGAAGAGACACGTGATTTATTATCATTTATTGACGATCATTTACTATTATTATTATATTATTATTACCATTATTATTATTATTATTATTATTATTATTATTATTATTATTATTATTATTATTATTATTATTATTATTATTATTATTATTATTATTATTATTATTATT
>JABVXW010000204.1:0-98911 GCA_013365375.1 Litomosoides brasiliensis | reverse complement strand
ATAATAATAATAATAATAATAATAATAATAATAATAATAATAATAATAATAATAATAATAATAATAATAATAATAATAATAATAAATAAATAAATAAATAATAATAAACGAGAGAAACCAATAGTTTAAATAAAAATTAATTATTATTGTTAATCATTCTCCACACAAAAGATTGATATATATGTGTATTGAAATTAATTAAGAAGGAAAAGAAAAAACGTTCGCCTAAAATTCTTTCCTAATTTTTGCAACATTTAAAAAAAGAAAAAAAACAGTTAGCAATATTTCAGTGCACAGGTCATTCATTAGGCGCATCCTTGTCATCAATGACTGCATTATACCTTGTGAAGAAGAAAATATTCCCAGCGAAATTAGTCCGTCTTGTAACATTTGGTGAGCCAAGAACGGGTAACGTAGCATTTGCTCAGGCTGTTGAGGAGAATGTCAAAGTTCGTTACAGGGTGATCCATCGCGGTGACCCGGTTAGTTCATTTTATTCATTCATAACGATAATTAGCTATTGATATTTGTTCGATAATTCCTTTTATCCATCTTTAACAAAATAAATCACAACTATTTCGCTCCATTTCAAATATTGAAAATTTGAAAGACTTATTTGCTGGTTTAATTATTTTTTCTTAATTTTTCCTTTTTTTTATAATTCCATGATTAAATGACAAAAGTGTTTTTTCCAGGTGACAAATATGCCTGCAACAATAAATCCAATTGGACTACTATTGTCACCAACAGTTGCTGAACGACAACCATACTTTTATCGTTATTTAGTTCATTATGATAATGATATGAACGAGGGCAGCAAATTCAGCGTAAGTTTTCACTCAAATTCAATAATAAATATATTTTAAGATAAGCGGGATGTTTACTTGTGTAGGACAATTGATCTGTAATTGATATGATATATAATACAAGGATGGTATGATAATCCATCAGATGCAAATTATTCTATGAGATTTTTTAAAATACGCATAATCTTATTCATACCTATTATCACACGGAATTTACTCATTAATTTGAATTTATTTTAACTTTGTCATAAATTTTTAATCTTGACTATCTTCACTCAACCAACTAATAAGTTATGAACAACAATATTATTATTAGTTTTTTTTTATCAGCATAGAATATGATTAATTGCAATGATGTTTGAATGAAATTATTCATTTTTAGGTATGTACATTATCGGAAGATTCCGGCTGTCGTAATTTGGCATTAGCTAACAATGCATTAGATCATACAAGTTACTTTGCTGTGAATGCGGAAATGTATTTGTCGAAAGGATGCAAAGGTGATTTGTTGAAGATACTTGATAATAGAATAACAACAGCAACAACAATGATAACAACGGAAGCCACAACGGCAACTATCATTGCCATTACTACTGATAGTGCTGTAACTGATGCCGGTACTACCACTGTTACTGCAACCACTGGTACCGATGCTACTAATAGTGAAGATGATTCTATGAGCACAGTTACTAAAAGCGCTGATGCTGCTGCTTCTATTACCACAACCGATGCTGATTATACTACTACTACTACTGCTACTGGTGACACCACTACACCTGACGATGATACTGTTGCTGCTGATGATGCTGAGACTGTTGCTTCTGATGATGATGCTGATACTACTACTGTTGCTCATGATACTACTACCGCTAATTCTGATACCACTGATACCGCTGATAGTACTATTAGTATCACTGATGCTGATACTACTACTGCTGGTGCTACTACTGCTAATTCTGTAACCACTGCTACCAGTGATGATATTACTGATACTGATGCTACTACTGTTGCTGATTCTCAAGCTACTACTGCAAATTCTAATACTACTGCTACCGGTATTGGCAGCAACATCAGTAATAATAGTATTCAGTAGTAGTATCGTTGCACCAAAATAATACTCTTCCAAAAATGTCAATGAATGATGTAAATAGAACTGTTGAAAACAATTTTACGTTATATGTGTGGTTAAAAAAGCCAAATGTTTAACAGCTTGTTATGAATAAAATGTATCGTTGAAAGAATTTCCAGTTGCTATTTGCGATACCTTTATAATTTGCTTACTTATAGAAAGAAAGAAATCATTTTCATCAACAACAATTAAAAATTGCAAAATTCATTTATACATATTAATTAAAGGCCTGAATCTTTTGTCATAATCCTCACTGAAAGGATAATATGAATATTATGAATTACTCTATCATAACATTATTTTTGCAATTATCCATCCCGATAATTTTGCTTGTTTAAATTAATTCAGCAAACATTCTAGCCAATACAGCAAAAGCAAAGAAAACTTTTCAATTGAAAACATAGGGTCGTAGCATGACAGATAACAATTTTCACATACTGAAAGCCTAAAGAAAATGATTTTGACATCGTCCAACTTCACTATTTCAAATTATGCACTTTTTTAAGAAACGAATGCTTTCTCAATAGGAAATCAAAATACGTTTTTCTCAAAATAAGTTTAGTTTTAAATCAAAATACGTTTAGCTTTCCTTTTTATTTCACATCTGTTTTGCTTCGCTTAAAAACTAAAAGTAAACCCAAAAATATATTTGGCTCAGAAACTGCTTCTGTGCATACAGTACAATGATATGCTATGTACTTAGTGAAAAAGTCAGCGTAGACGATCTTCTAACTTTTCAACGTTCGAAAAGAAGAAATGAGTATCTTTACGAATTGATTTGAGGAAAAATATGACTATACGATCAATGTATGACTTGGTTAATTTGACGCAGCGTCATTTAAAGCCACACTAATACCGAAATAAGCAATGGTTAAAAGCTAAATAAAGGTAAAAAAAACCATTAATTGTATGAGCATTTTACTATTTTAATGCTACAGAATAGGAAAACAACCAAAATGATAGGAGAATAATAACTATTCTTACACTTAACAGTATAAATAACAGTCTAATATAAATTCCTCTGAACAATTTTTACATTTCTGAAAAAAATTTTAAAATGCTCAATTCAGTGGTGTTCTTTTCAGTTAAATAAACATTGTTACTGCTAAATTATTCTTACATTTATTATAGTTGACAGCTATTCATCACTCCCACACATTACTACATCTATTCATCCACAAAATTCTCCTCGATCAGTCCGAATAATTAGTCGTTGGCCAATTCGAATGTGAATTCCTTTCCAGTTGCTCGATAACTCGAAGCCTTAACTTTGTCGTTCAGTTTTATACACATAGGGATTTCAGGAGAACGTTGCATGCTACACAGGTATGACTACTGGTTTGGTTGATGGAGGGAAATTTGTATGTGGCAGTTTGGCAAGAAGGTCTGGTTCGTAGCCTGAGCTAATTCTGCTTGAGGTGAGTGACAGCAGGAAGAACAAGCTATCATCTTACAAATCCTACACGACTTATCGTTATGGAGACGAGATTTTGAGAATTTTTGCGGTTGTTTGAGATAAGACGAAATAAACCTATAATTATATCTGGGATGAGGTAAAGATAGGAGAAAATACTTCTTTCTTTACAAAATGTGATGCTAAAAAAAGTTGTGTTGAAGTTAGCAGATAACGGCGATGTAATTAGCACGAAGATGGTGAAGTTCACAGTAAATATATCACTGCTATTTGGTTTCTAACGTAAGATAATAACTTTTTAAGGATACTGCTGCTCGATAATTCTTAGTCAGTTAGCAATGTGTAAGGAATAAAGCTAATTTTAACGTAAAATGAAACTCTCCGGGCGATTTATGATGTCCGAAATCAAGTAAATGCCTGGCAGCTATGATATGTTTGGGCATGTAACGATCTTTCGAAGTTTTGCATGGTTTTGTGTTATCATTTCTTCAATTTTTCTTTTTTAGGAATTTTAATCAATATAGAAGTTACTCAGGAATGTGGCTATAATGGAAGCTGAAATTCAGGAGCTGAAGTAAGGTTACCTTGCAGATTTTTGTGAGATCTTCCCGCTACATTTCCACAATTTCATACATAGTGGTAATTTATTGATTTGTGTGGGGTTTTAAGTAATGAGTAAGAAACTATGTTGATTCTTGAATGAGCTTAGGTAGAAGTGTTTTATAAGTATTTATAAGACTTTAGGTAGGGTACAGTATGAGTTTTTTCATCAACTGGAATTTGTAATAGTTTTGCTTTTTAAATAACATTTCTTTGCATGTAACATGCTTGTAACGTCATGCATCATCCAGAATATGCTAGCACACAATCCCTGATATGTCCTTACGTTTTGCCTCAGTAAATCATACTTACAGGCTGAAATTAAAGGAATCGGAATCAAAACAAGTAGCTATTGCTCAATTAGCTAAAGAGATATTGGAAAAGGATAAGGATAAAGATCAACGCCTCTCTACACTTGGTCAAGAAAATCTTCAACAATCTAGGGTATGCTTTTATATTTATGTTGACTTTCCTTCCCTTTCTCAAAAGCAATTTAAAGTAAAATCCATTTAAATCTGCTAACGTTTATATGTCACTCGTCTAGCCTTTGAAGTAATCGTTATAGTAACTATAACAAGTATTGGAGGAACGAAGTCATCTTGACTTGAATGATTCAAGGATTGTGGAAGTAATGAACTATTAATTATATTGTAATTTCAGGATATTTGTCGGTTACAAGCGCTGTTGAAAAGTCGTGATGAATATCTAGCTGATGCTGAAAGTGAAGTGGTAAAACTTCGCAATGAAATTACTGCAATAAAGCAAACTAAAAGCGCATATTTAGTCGAACTAGAACAAAAATTGTCTTCACTTCGTGCCGAGGTTTCTTATATAATCTTTTCTAGAGCGACTACTTCCTCCTTTATTTTTCTCACCCACTACTATCTTATACTATAGCTGTTTCGGCTTACTGCTTTCTTATTATTTCTATTTATTTTTTCAAACTAATATTCATTAACTGTCTATCAACATAGTGAATCGGAGTCTGCTTTTGGTTGTAGTGTGTTAGTTTATATGATGGTGTTATCTCACAGTTTTCAACTTTTTTACAGTTGTTTTAACTTTTCATATTTTTTCTGGAAATAGATTTAATTTGTTGTTATTATTCTTTTTGGATTTGATAATATAATAAGTGGAATGGAACTCTGATTCATAAGTTTTGGAAGCAGTTACTTACAGATAAACGAAAAAAGTGACATACTCTTTGAGCAAGAACATGAAATACAAGAACTGAAAAAGACACTGGAATCGAAAGAACGGGAACTGAAAAAAGCATCGCAAGAACCTGAGACATTGGTCGGTCAAATATGTGACGCTTTCCCTGATTCTGATCGAGAGAAGTTGAATGGGAAAATGGTTAGCCTTATATTTGGACGATTATTTTCTTAACATGCCAAGCTACACTAAATGGAAAATTCTTGTTATGAAGTACTTGATATGTAAATCGTTTGACTTGTTTGTTTTTTTAAGGCAGAGATGGAATTGGAAAGGAATTTGATGTTGGATGAAATTTCGCAACTGCAAGATAAAATAGTTGTGGTCAATCGGAATTTGGACAATGAACGAAATCATGTTCAGGAGCTTTCAACGATATGTAGTGGCTACCGACATGATGTCGAGGTTTTCTTCCATTTTTTTTTACTTTAGAAATTTTTTCTTAGAGTTTGATCCTGTCGGAGAATTTTGTGTTAAGCAGTTTTTATTTTCTAGCACATTTTATCTCATTCATGATTTGAAGGAATTAAAGAATCGATGTAATGAATTAACTTCCGAATTAAATGAATATCACAGTAAAACAAAGGTCGCAAAAAGAGGGAACTCAATGTTTTTTGAAGTGAGTAAAGCTTACTATTGATTCTGCGAGGCGAAGTTTTCCATGTTCATTTAAGTTCGAGCCTTTAAGGGCATAGTCGTAATTTTTTTTTGGTTGGTTAGGAATTTTCCGCTGATATAGCACCACCGTTATTATTGTTTTCTATTTCATTTTAGTTTGTTGATGAAAGGGTGAAACTGGAAAAAGATCTCCTAAAGCTGAAATGCGAGAATGACTTTTTTGTTAGTCAAAAAGAAGCATATGAGTTGGAATTAAACGAGCTGAGACACGAGCTGATGCTTGCGTTAACCCTACGTACAGATGAAGGGAATGTAGGTAAACGATTGTTTAATAATGTGGGAAGTATTTAATGAAATATTGCTTTAAGGTAGGAGAAGTGTCTGAGTTTTTGTTTGGTTCTCCTGAGAAAAGTAGGTTATTTTTTTTTGTATGCATGTCAGTTTTTGTGGTTTTTAAATATTGTACAATGTTAAAATATTGTGCACACGATGACACCCTAAATGCAATCAAATATTTTTCGTATTTGTTTTCTGGTGCAAATGAAAGGTCTTTACTTCGTCAAAATATTTTCATTTGCTGATATTGGTCCACTCCGTATTGTAGAATTTTATCATTCACTTCTCTCCCAAATCATAATTTATTTAAGGCAGTGATACGAGTATGTTACAACTTGAAATTTCTCGTTTACGGACTGAATTGATAGCACTTAACGCCAAGTTACTGGAGAAATGCGAGAAGAGCATGGAGGTTGAGACAGGTGCTGTTTCAAATACTTCGGAATTGGTTGACATGAAAGAATATGCTTTCAATAGCTTGAAGTGAGTTTTATTTTGTTGTATCTTCCTTATTTATAACACTGACAAAACCCAGGAAAAGAAGGAAAATTTTCTGATTGATTCTTCCATAACAAACTGTACGATGTCAGCAGATATACAAAATCTTATTCACATTAATAATGATCCTAATTAAAGTAAATTTGAAGCTACTCAAATTGAATTCTCGAAATCTTATGACGAAAACTAATAATCGAAAACCGATATTTTCTTCCATTAACTTTATTGCAGAAAAGAGGTGAAAATATTAACTGTAAAACTGGACAGAGCACAGAAGGAGCGCATGGAATATTTTGATAAAGTTCGAGAATCTGAAAATCGATATTCGGAAGAATGTAGGCGTTCTCGAAAACTCCTGAACGAAGTGGAGTGTCTAAAGAGACGACTTGTACTGGAACAGAAAAAAAGTTTTAATAATGCACTTTCGAAGACGCTTAAACCTTCAAAAGGTTCATATTTGTTTCCTAGAGTAGTCCAAGGCTTATTCTGAATTTATAGCCGATTGGTAACACTTTCTTTTCTTTTGAATGTAGCATGCCTAACCAATTGAAAATCCGCACATTATAGCTAGAAGTAGTTTTTTTTACTTCTTGAAGTCAGAAATGTTTTTTGCTGAGGTTTCTTATTATAACTAATTCAGCGAATTTCATTTTACACAGCGTAGAATAGTTTATTTTGCTCCTCTTCTTCGTTTAACTTAATATTATTGATGATTATTTTAGAAATCTTATCAGAAAAAATTACTGTCTTCAACGAAAAAATTGCTAACATTAATCAGATTGACGCAGATGATCCACCTATCAGCGAAATACAAAGCTCATTTACACTGCCGAATTGCTCTCTAACATCTGGTAGACATCCACTTAAGGAAGGGGAAATCGCGAATGGTATTTTTCTTCTTTTGCTGTAAATCTTACTTTTCAAAAAAATGGAAATATTGCACCAAATTGGACCTATCTACTGATTTATTGCGTTAGACATACCTATGTCGTCCGATGACTGATCTAAGCTCCACTCTCTCTATATTCGATATGTTTACACTATTCACACTTTAAAAGATGTAAATAGCTGTTTTTTGGACTGACATTAGGGCGGACAACAGAAAAAAATTTTTCAGTTCATTCTTTAATGTTATTTCAAATTGCCAATGTTCGTACGGTTAAGCTAAAACTCTTACATCTCCATGTGTTTGTTCATGTGTTGATCTAACGATCATGTAAAGCAACTTAGTGAAATACACTAACCTCATAAAACCTCACAAAAAACATTTTCGCTTCATGAGATCAGTGGATTGCAGTTTTGTGATTTCACATTAATTACTTTTAAGGAATGGGAACAGTTCCTGTTGAATCAACATCTGATACTGATCAAAATGAAGCACCGCATTTGCTGTCAGAATTAAAAACACAATCAAATACAAATGATAAGGAAATGCCTGTTGAGAAGCGATTGAAATTTCAGGTTTGCTAACTACCACATACTAAGCACGTAAATAATACTATAAAATATTTTTATTTTAAATCACTCTAAAATGGTATCAACTTTGTAGTAATTCTCTTAAAGGAAAAGGAATATGGTAATGATTATCTTATAGATTTCAGTCTTTTCCATAATGAAACTTACACTTTTTCAGAGACTTTTTATAGTGTTTTAGTAATCTTATGATTATTTTTTCAACGAAAATTTGTAATTGTTATGTGAAACATACCGCTTGTTCTTCAAAAGTGCATCTGTTATAATAAAGTTTAGAGAGCGGTTATAGTATAAAAAAATCTGTTTTATTTGGTTTAATTAATCATTTATCTTATAGCTTGCAATTCCTTGCCTGTTCAAATTAAAAAAACGCTTTTAGATTTTTTTTTTCTTTTAAGTTGCCAGACGAGGAATTTAGTCAGTCAGCGACGGATCGAGCTAATGCAGCTCCGAGAAAATCAAAACCGAGAAGAATAATAAGAAGGGTTTGTTTGAATTTGCTTGTGAAAGTTAGTTATTTAAAAAAAAACAACTCACAGAAAACATGTTTTGTAATGCGAACTCCAACAGAAAGAGATTATGTCACCACAATTTTATCTCCCAAAATAATTAGCATTTTATCTCTCAAAATAATAGCTTTGGGATAAGCGATGATCCATATCAACTTGAGGCAAATTCGATTTGCAATTAATTTTATTTGAGAAAGTTTCATTGTAAGTAATTGACCATGACCCACTGTTATTTTGTAGTGATTTTATTACTTTATAATGTTATATCAGTAGTAGACATACATTTATTTGCATGTTAGCTGTCGGCAAAGCCAAGCATTTTTAGGTGTGCGAAGCTGGTGGTTTGTGAAAGGAAATATCTTTATGGTTCATTCTATAAACCAAGGTTTTATGAATAATAACTGATTCCATTTTAAAGCGCTTTTGTAATTTGTCGATGCTTTGGCTTGAAGTTAATTTGATAGTGCAAGTAATTCGTGATTTTGTGTTAAAAATGTTTTGCTTCGGTAGATTTTACTTTCTAGAAATTGTGGAGGAAGACTTTAATTTGGTCTCTGTAACTTTACTACCTTAAGCTCCATTTGTATCTTTCTCCCTTGACTAGTTGCAAGATATCTTGATATTCATTATGTACATATATTTACATGTACACATATTTCATAAACACTGCTCTTCTTTGTACCCTTTTTATGAATAATACTAACTTCCATGGTCTTGATATCAAGTATTTTGCGCTCTATTACTGCGACTTGTATTTCGAGGCACATTTGTTGTGTTACATAACAGATAAAATGAAGCGTTCAATATCCTTTTGTATTGCTTCCAGAGGTTTCACAGCTATCCAACATTCATTTTTAGATGCTTTAGTATGTTTAAACTGTTTTTGGAAAGTTTGAAAACAGTGCGCTGAGCCTGCGTTAAAGTACTGTTATAAACCGTATGTGTTAGATGTTAAATAATTATTTCTAGGTAAATAACCTAATACGAAAGGAAGGCAACTGTGGATATTCTGACAATGGGCGAGAATTTATATTATGCCGGTTGGTTTTCTTAGGCGTACATTCGTATATGGAAAGCAAAATTGTATATATATATATATATATATATATTGCATTATTTTTACTTGCTTTATTTTTTGTCACGTTATTTTTTGTATTGCATTATTTTTTATCTGTTATATGTGTTATTTTTTTACTTATACAAATCTTTTATCCTATTCTATACACATGAATTATATTGAGTTTGTGTATACATGAATCAAACTGAAGTAAGCAGAAGTACTTTTATTTTTCCAGTTAAAGTTAGCGCAGTGCTTTCAAATTAGATTTTCCTCCATTTTCTTTACAGAAATTTTCATTTTGAGCTGTTAATTTGCAGTGCGTGGCTCCAATGGATTCGGTATCATGAGGGGTATTAGCTCACCTTCAAGAATATATGATAAGTCTGAGTAAGTTTTTTTCTTCTCCTCTTTTGTGTTTGATACTAAAGAAACATATAAAATGATTTAGCTAATGTGAAGCGTTGCTTAACATAATCTAGGCTTCCTTCAGAGATCCCAAGTCGCATCCCTGTCGGGTATTTCAATTCAGCAATACTGGGCAATATTTTTGCTACTGCGATACTGTCAGGTACACATTCATTTTTTTACTTATCTGTTAGAACGCTCCAGCCACTTCGGATAGTCCATTTCCTGTTGGCACAATCGAATCAAGTTTTCAGAGGCGATTTCTTATCACTTAATGTACCCGCGATGTTAAAGAACGAAATAATGAAGATGTAAATCATCGTCAGAATTATTTAGTAGTTAATGTAAGCTATGAATTTTACTGTAATTACTCTTCTATTGAACGCAGTTTTCAGAACAGTTTTGGTGGAAAGTTCGACTGGAAGGGAGATATTTAATATTGACTTACCACGTACTCAACAAATTGTCTTTTCTCCAAGGGATCGTCTATTGGCTGTATATGAACCATATGTTTCTTATATTGCAAAAACGGTTCGTCCAGCTAATTTTTATTTTATTGCACAAATTTCTGAACCTAGTTATATACTGCATTCAAAAAATCAAACTTTTTCATCAAGAATACGAGAATGCACTCGTTAAAGAGGAATTTTGAAATCTGATTATAATTTTTTGGCGAATAAGAATTTAATTTCGCATAAATTTTGGTAATTATAAGAGGCAACAAATCTACAAGCAATCTAGAATTAAGAAAGGGAAAATGAAAAGTTTAGAGCTATAGAATAGCCCATCTCTTGGTAATTTGATTTGGCGTAATCATCTCTGCTTCTGTGGTGTAGTGGGGCATTCTGTATGCAAGCGGAAGGTATTAGGTTCGAGCCCATGATGCACATGAATTCTAGTATGAGGACTATATCATTTCCTGCATGCTTGGGAAACGTGTGCGAAATAAAAGGCTTTGATGTGAGCTCGCCTACGACCTTTGTCGTTGTGCGTGACGGTAAGCCGACATGTAATTCGCTGAAGTAGGTGTTCCCGAGGACATGCATTTTGATATTGCCGAGAGACGGTTAAGGAAGCAGCCAGTCTTTGGTTGTGGTAGATCAGAAAATTTGATACATGTTTATCATTCTTCTATTAAGATACTTTAATTTTAGTAGTCGTTTGAAAACTTTATTTATTGAATAATTTATGGAAGTCAACTGAGTGTTTGTAGATAATATTGAAACAATACAAAATATTACGTGGAGAACTGACAATTTTTACTTCAGGCTGAAAATATTGAACAGCGACAGCCAGCGCCAAATCTTAGGCTATGGTCTCTTCCCGAGGGGAAGCATATTACTACATTAATTGCTCAAAAGCAGGTACATACTTCAATCACATAGCTAATTGTGCGCGTCTTTGCGTTTCTGTTCTTTATACAAAATCCAAGATGACATAGAGTGTTGTAATGACGTAGAATATTTAATTTAGAATTCATGGAAAATTCAGTGGACTGATGATGAAGTTTATTCAGTTCGTCTGGTTGGATCCGAAATTTTGATTCACAAATATAATTCTTATGGTAAGATATTTTGCAGTGCAGGGTAAAGATAGAGGAATCGGAGGTTTTTTGGTAATTTTCTTACAGGGGAACGATTGATAAAGTCATCACTTCTTTAACATTATATTATGGTTTTATTTCTAAATGAATGGAGGTCCATATTTTGCAGAGAAATATGAATCGAAACTAGTGATACGAAATGTTGAAAGTTGCTCATTGAGCTCTGGAATGGAGCCACATCATCTTGCAGTATATATTCCTGCATCTGGTGGGCAGCCTGCGTTGGTACAGCTGAAGAGGTTTGCTCGCGCTGCTATTATTTGCAAAAATAGCTCTTATATCTAGGAAAAATATTCTTTTGATCTATTATTCAGTGGTTTTTTCTTTATACTTCACTGACTTATGTTTCCATAATTTGTTTTTGAAAAGTAAGATCCCCCTTTTTCATCAGATATTTTAGGTTGGACCATAAATTTACTACTGTGGCTAGCAAAACCCTCTTTAAATGCGATAAAGTTAATTTATTATGGAGTTGCAAAGGTTTGTTGTTAGCTTTTAACCTAGCCATTAAATTGTTGTACTGGATGTATTAGATTATTCTCTTATTTGGCACAATCTAAATAGTCCTGTGTAGATTTTTATGAAAAGGTTTCCTATCATTTTGAAAGTCTAATTCTCGCATCGGTTATTTGAGTCGGTTTGCCAGTTTTGGTCTGCCGTAAGTTGGCGTGAAATTTTTTTGTTTGGTGATATTATTTTATAAATTGTGCCAAGGGGAAATGGTAAGCCGTAGTCATTTATAGTTTATTTTAAGAGCATAGCGAGCATTTTTCAGGAAGCGCAATAATAGTAATGGCGATAGTAGATGTTGATATTTCAAACAAAAGTTACTATGGTGAACAGAATTTATATCTTGTGGCAGTAAATGGTGATAGTTGCGCTGTTCCGCTGGAGAAGCATGGACCTGTTTACTGTGCTAAATGGAGTCCCAGCGGGAAACAGTTTGCAGTCTGTTATGGATTTATGCCTGCTCGAGTATCTTTACCTTTCTAAAACTTTTTAAGTCAACTGTTCCAATTAAATTTGAGGAATGCCCTCTCTAATTCACTCTATATTATTGTTCTAGGTAACCTTATACAATTTGAAATGTGATCCAATTTTCGACTTTGGAGAAGGCCCACGAAATGATATGTATTACAATCGATTTGGGAATATCTTGATACTTTGTGGTTTCGGAAACATTGCAAGTGGCCGCATGCAATTTTGGGATGTTGAATCTCGGCGCGAAATTGTCACCGTATGTTTTTTTTAAGCTTAGATTTCAGTCTGATAGAATTTCATTTCTCATTATTGCTGTTTTCTTAATTAAAAGAGAAAATGCATTTTGCACTTGCTTTTTTTGTTTACTTTTCAGATTTTTTACTTTTTTTAATTACATAATTTAGATTGAAGCACCAAACACAACATTGTTAGAATGGGCACCAGACGGTCAGCATTTGATGACTGCCACTACGGCCCCAAGACTTCGGATCGACAATTGCTTCAGGATATGGCACTACAGTGGTCGCTTGCTTTACGAACATCGTTATGATTCCCCTTCCGAGTTGTGGCAGGTATTCTCCTTTATTTTTCATTCTTTTTACTCCTTAATTGTAATTTTTAAGCTGCCGATAGCAAACATGCTGGTGCTTTTTTTTAAATGCACGCTCTGTAGTTGATTACTTGCGTAAGCCATCCATAGTCCCATTTAATGTTCGGTAGCGCTGTCATCGATACAAATTGTTGTGATGAATCTGGCGCGTAATGTCCTGATTGTTATCTAGTGGAGATAGAATAAAGACCAGCTGCATGTTACTCCTCTATATTGTGGTTTTATTAGATATTATACGATGTAATTCTGTTGTCTCTTTTTATAGCTTTTTTTTAACATGCTTATACATAAAATTTGTCAATGACAAAAAAAGTTTATAAATTGATTTGTGGCATGTTATGAGCTAGATTTATGTACTTTGTTATGCTTTAAAGGTGCAATGGCGTCCTGTTCCGAGTAACATTTACCATTCCTTTTCAATTCCAATTCTGACAGTTGAAGACAAAGCAAAGGCTGGTTTAATGGTGCAGAGAAAGAACGTAGGTAATGAACATCCGGTCAATAATTTACCAGTTGGTGCAATTACCAAAAATGGAACTTATGTGCCTCCGCATTTGCGCAAAGCCGGATTAGGTTTGTTAAATAACATATGCTTTTTATGTTTTTTAACCTTCATATGGATGTAACAAACAAATATGTTAAAACAAGGCAAATTGCACTGCATTTTGTGTAGAAAGAATGTTGCTGTTGTGTTTCATAGAAATATTATGTAGTTCTATCAACAAAATCTAGAATACTTTAGTATCGACGAAGAATGCTTCAAAAACAACGACACAAGTTTCGAGTTCAAAACCTCCGTTGTCTGAAAAAGAGAAAAAGGTAGATGTTATACGTTTAATACATTGATTATTTTAACGTTTAATACATTGATTTAGTGTATATACTCACGTATAAAAAAAATCTCTATGATTTATATTTGGTGTAATATAGAGCTGTTCTATTAAAAATAATTTATGAATAACTTCTTTTTCAGATACGTGCATTGCAAAAGAAAATCGATGATATTGAGAAGCTGAAGAAACGAAAAGAAAGCGGACAAGTTTTGGAAGCAAATCAGGTGGCAAAAATTGATAAGGAAAACGACATTATTAAAGAATTGGAAAAGTTAAAAGTTGCCTAAAAATTACATTTGTTCGGACTTCTTGGACAGTTCTTGCAAAGGAATGGAACGTTTTTTTAAGGGGAAGAATTAAAGGTTGTCGTGTATGAATTGAAAATAGTCTTGTACTGTTTCGGAATTTTTTTCATCATCTTTGTCATCTACAAAGTATCAGATCTACTCTGATTACTTCGCTTGTGCTGTAACGATTTGAATAAAATTCTAGACATGCACGTTTTTATTGCATAGTCTGTTGTATTCAAAAAGGAAAAGCCTCCGCTGTATTTTCGTTATCCATGTTGTCCCATTATGCACGTCATCATCCGCATAGATTGTCGAGTACTATGCAAGATAAATTATCGGATAATTCTGATAATCGACGAATACTCTTCAGGGATATAGATAAGATTAACCAGTAATAGAGTTGTTGGTGGATGCAGAAATAGAGTTGTTGGATGCAGAGAAAAAAACCGTCAATTGATTGGTGGGCGAGGCAATAGATGTTCGAATATCGTTGAGTATTATTGTAACAACCTTCACTTTCTACTGCTGTGATACCATTGTCCATTCATCGGTGATATTTCTGTTGATTCAAATAACAAACCTGTTAATTCCGTTGCAGGACTGTATCTACGGATACTTCCTGAGGCTTCGTCTTGGATTTTTATGGGAAGATTACCTAGTAGTAAAAGCAAAATCATAAAGGATACTGTGAACAGTGACGAAATTAATATGAGAGGTAATTGTCATTTCTTGGATCCCTCGTTAAGGGATATAATTTATTATTATTTTTAGATTTTCCAATGATGACCCTTCTTTGTTTCGTTATTGACATATCCGAAGGCCGTAGGCACCTATTAGCTCTGTTTTTGTAATGGCCTCTACGATTGGCAGATAAAGATTCTTGGCTCTTTAAAATGAGGGTCATTCTTTGAGTAAAATTGTGAATGTACATCTTAACTGTATCTCTCAGATTTGACTAATGGATTACTCTGTAACTCTCTTCTATTATTTTATGTTTTTGATAAATAGCAAGTACGCTTTGATTATAAAGTAATTTCAAGAATGGACTTGAAAAACTGGAGTATAATTGCATGATTGCTTTGTAACAAAGGCAATATTCAATGTATAGTCGTTGTAGGCAACAAGCGATCTCATGTACGTCAACGTAAAAAACTTAGTAGCAGGCAAGAGGAGCAACCGTGCACATCTAATCAAAAGGTTCAGTGCTGTTTCATGATGTTTTGATAGATATTTCATGTATGGGACTGGATGAAGTGCTGAAACATCAAAAAACTGTGAACCTTGAAAAACGTGATGAGTCACTTGTTCCTTCAAAAAAATTTTATAAAGATATCTGGGACTGTCTTATATATATATATGAACTATTATTACTGAGCAGTACATTCTTCAGCCGAAATTAGCATGCAATATACTGGAAAAGTTAACGAAGGAGGTACAAACATTGTCTATGGAGGTTGTCGAATTCGAAAGAAGGGCACAGGATCGTTATCGTAGTCTAATTGATGAAAATAGCAGTTTACAGAAGCAAGTTAACACATTAAGGTGTTGATTCGGTTATTTATCATTTGAAAAGAGTTCTCATTTCTTCGGAAAGGTCCAGTTAGCTACTGCGTAGCTTTCCGTATATAAGAAAACTTTAATGGTAGGTGTAATTCTTAGTTTAGAATTTTACAGTTTACGAATTTTAATTTACACTTTTCAGCTGGTTATTTTAATGACATACAAAACTGTAATTAATTTCGTTTATAATTAATTCTTTTTTGAAATATGTGGTTTTGGTGTGATAATAATAGACTGATTTAACGTTTGACAAACAATTTTTTCATTTTTGCTTGATTGGAAATTACATTACTTTTTGACAGATCTATTTTGCAGCAACAGAGTAGCGCAGCTGTGTGAGGAAATCACTAAGCTATATTCAGAAGAAATTAAGACAGAAAAATATGCACTTCACGGAAGGAATTCAAAAATGGGAAATTCACCAATGCCGGAATTAGAACCACATGTTAACGGTACATTTGATGATACAGATGATGAAGAAAAGTTAGTCTTTGTTACTGAAATTAACCGAAAGTCCTTTGCCTCTTAATATATTAACTTTTCTCTACCTATCTTATCATCAGTTTAACACATCGGTCCTCCTAAGAATTAACCAAATTTAAAACTTGAATCTTTTGTAAATTGAGTTAGTGAATATAAAGAGTATTGTCGTGCTTTGTTACAGGACAGATGTGAAGATTGAAAAGAAGGATTTCGCCGTCGACATGAGCGAACTTAATAATAAGCCTCGTAAAAGACGAGCTGCCGCTAACAAACGTGAGGGTGATTATGCTAATATGTTGAAACAAAATATTTCGTTCTACGAATCAAAGAAATGTGTCATTGATACACCGAAACCTCGGGAAAAAAAATTCAAATCCTTGAAGAAGGAATCAGATGATGGTACTGATTCAGATAAGTAAGTGTTAACAGCATAAGTTGATCTTTCTTGCTTGATTGATAAATTGATTGATGAAGATTCTTGGTTATCAGACAATTTGATTTCAGTGAACTTTTTATTTATATAAGAAATCTAGTGTTATCAATTACCTCATAATAACGCTTTGAGGAATGTACAGTCTCATTACGCTTTCTTGTGCTTTAAATAATTCACCACGTCGGGCTGCACTGAAAAGGTAGCATTCGTGTAAAAGATGGTGGTGTTTCCTACCCACTACTTTTTTTTGCATGCGAAATTACTAAGTATCGTTTTACTAATACGACAGTGTTATAAAGATTTTTATATGCAAATACTGAAACGTACGTTCGGAAGCTTAACAGTTGCTATTCATGCTAAAATTGCATTGTAGTTATTAAATTTTAGTTCAAATGATGATTCGAAAGAGGGAACTGAAATTTCTCCATGGAAAATGTATAAGCATATCCAAATTAAACCCCAACAAACTGATTTGCCGAAGCCTAAAATTGCTCGCTCTGGTGGAGGTCGTAATGTCCATTTTACGGATGAATGGAAACAGTATGCAACAGCCATTTATCCCATCGATCCCAGTCGCTATTGGAATCTGCCGCAAGCTCAGTATGATCTTCTCATACCGGTAAGTAATAATACTGTGCAGAATTCTAAACTGGTTGTGTATGATTCCGATAGAATCGAGAAAATGGCTCCTGAAGAACTTTATGGAACGCGGGAGTAGGTTTTAATTGTTTGACAATTTAATATACAAAACATATTTTAAGTGTTTATGATAATATACTCTCAAAATTTATTTTGTGAATGAAATTAACAACAGAACAAGAAAATTGTCTTAAATTTTATTACTAAACAGTTTTTAGACAACCTAAAATTAAGAAAATATTTTCTTTCCTAGGACTCGGATTTGGAAATGTATGCGAAAAATCCTGATAAAACTGAGAAGGAACATTTTATTCGGTCAATTTATGACTGGTTTAGAAGTCAGCATCGCATTGCCCAATTGCGAGTGGTACTGGGTGAATGCAGCTCGGCAATCGATTTCGGTGATTTATGGGATATGTATGTTAAAGAAATGAGACGACGGGGTTGGCCTGTTTATGGGAAAAGGCTTCGGAAAGGTGAAGTGTCAACTGCGAAACAACAAATTCTAGAGGACTTCATTGACACTAGCATTCAAATTTTTTAATGCGTTTTTATTTCCTAAGTTTGCATTGTTCGAAGTTGTGAATTCTCCGTTTTTTTTCTTTTTTTGATTTTCTCATTTGTTAGTAATCATTTTAATATATGCAGCATAGGAAAAGCAAAATAAGAGATATGAATAATTGGAATGTGAGTCACATTCATAAAAATTTAAATAAATTGAATAGGTAATTTAATCATTAGCCATCAATTATAATGTCTTTCGTTTGCAATAATAATTAGGTTAAAGGTGAATTTTGAAAATAAAATTTTTGTAGAGACAAAGTTTAATAAACATAGATGGATTAGCATCTTTAAGTTCTATTTTAGTCTCTATCAATTTGAAAGATGAAATAAAGTAGGGTTCGATCGAAATTTTTCAGTGCCTTTAGTAATAATTTATCAATTTATTTTATTTATCGTTCGCGTCGTTAGAAAATCAGTTTTTCATAGATGAACTCTCTGTGATAATTGAACTGCCAAACTTTTTTCATTACCACGTGCTGAAATTTTTTAAGGTCAGATCTTTCTGTCTTTGGCAACAGTCAGTGAGTGATTTGTTTAGTCATGTGCTGACACATCTTTGTTTCTGTTCTTCATTTTTTTATATCGGTGGGTGTACAATGGTTTTGTTTATCAGTATTTCATTCTTTTTACTTTACAGTTGTTTAATTAGTTCAATTTTTAGTATTTCTAGCACTTATAATTTAAATGTTACAAAAATAATAATGAAACTCTTACTGACTCTTATTTTATGGTGTAAAACTGGGCTCGTTATATAATTTCAAACAATTCGTTAAATAATCCATTTTACTTTACTCCCAAACTGAAAGTAATTTGGTCTAAACTCTAAGCTTTCATCTAACTGTGGGAAAACGTTAGAAGATATTGACCCTTTAAACGTGTCTAGTCTTGATTATTCTTTTCAAACGATGGGTGTGCTTTCTTTTAGTTACTTAATCCATGAAAAGCAAAGCGGATAATTCGTAATATACAAAAGATAACTCATAAATTGATTCACACGTCCCATTCAGATTTTGAGCGGTACAATTCTGCTATGAAATCTATAGATATAAATAAAAAGGATATCGATAAATGCTTTATAAATTGCATTAAACTATGGAGGTTGCATTCAGTGGGAAAATGCGTACATTTGGCGGCGACAAGTTTTTAATAAAAATTTATGAAAATATGAAGGTGCAGCGTAAGCAGAACACGAAAGCAAGATTAAATAAAAGATGAAAAGTAGAGGCTGATAATTAGGATGGAAAGTATGAATTCATATAAGCTATTAGTTCACCCTTTCCAGCGTCAAATCAGTCCTATCCGTATCTTATTGATGAGAACGAACAATGAATATTTTTCAATCATCTTGGTTATAAAGCATCCACTTGGTGAGGGGAAAGCGAAGAAAGAAGCCATTCAACTTAGTGTTGGGCAATTTCCAAAAATTAAAAAGGGCAGTGAAGAAGGATAAGATATAGAAGTTTTCTCAAACACTTCATGTAAATTAGTTATATGTGTGTATATGTGGCCTGATGTTTTTTTGATCAATGACTTCTCTCTTAACTCCTCGACAGTAATAAATAAATTAAAAAAGATCCTATTTTGATAAAAAGGATTCGATACTATATGCATCTTCAGCACTTCAGAATTTCTAAAGTTTACAATGACATTTCTCCTAAAATTGGATTCAATTGCCAGAAATCCATTTTTCATCCGAAGCTTACATTCTCCAAAATATTGGCTAATGAAAGACTATAATAATGGATGCATACTTCTCAGGAAAAACAAGATTACCAAGTAAAATGTTGGATAAAGCTTGAAAGAATTGCTATGCAATGATAATTTTATTCTGCTTCCACTTGTTTAATTGCTTCTTCCAATTCTTCATCTGCGCTTGCGTCCTACAATTTGCGCAAAATGAACAACTAGACAATTTTATTTGTAATTACAATTAAAAATAGCATTATTTGCTGATTTATTGCAACATCTTTTTTGCGGATGTTTGTCCTTGTCGTAAGCAATGATCTGTCGCTCTGTAGATCTGTCCGTCGATTCTTTTTAATGGAAGAAGCAAGAAAATGTGAACCTGATATTGTTGGTACTCAGAAACCAAATCATTCATGTTACTTTCTGCTTCTGTAAATTCCATTTCGTCCATACCTTCACCTGTATACCAATGCAGAAATGCCTTTCGTCGAAACATTGCTGAAACATTTCGTCATAGTACAAAAACCAAACTTTCTGTTCATAGTCTTTTTTTTAATTATACCTGAATAGGTTGTTTAATAATGATCAGTTCTGCAGTTATGCATACAAAATAATTTATTTGAGTAATGAAATTATTCAGCACAATTCGTACTAATTGATCAGATAAGTTTTAAGAAAATAACCCGCAAATTGCTCAGAAACGCGCTTAAAAAGTTCCTGAATTGCCGTCGAATTGCCAATAAATGTGGCGGCCATTTTCAGTCCACGCGGCGGTATATCGCATACCGCTGTTTTTACATTATTCGGAATCCAATCAACGAAATATGCGGAATTCTTGTTTTGTACATTTAACATTTGTTCGTCAACATCCTTAAATGAGTAGGAAACTCACTCATCGATGCAAATGTATTTGCCACTTTGAGAAAAAGTAAAAAGTGGAAAACCTTCATTGACATTCTTCCACGAAAGATTGCAGCAGCTGTAAGATAACGTCCGTGCCGTGGATCGCAAGCAGCCATCATATTTTTAGCATCAAATAATTGCTGAGTTAATTCAGCTACCGTAACAGCACGATACTGCTGACTACCTACAAAGAGGAATCATTTACTACCAATATTAATCATTCATATATAAGAATAATAAGAGGTGCTGTTCCAAACTTGACTTATCAATTGAATGTCTTTTTTTAAAGGAATATTAATTGAATGAAATTAAATTGTAGGAGTTGAATTTAAAACATACTTTCTCAGTAGCATATCACTAGCTTGATAGAATTTAACAATGTATTAGCTAATCATTTTCTTTCTGATAAAAAGGTAAACAAACTTCGAGAAGTAAGTGGCGCAAAACCAGGCATGAAAAAGTGCAAACGTGGAAATGGTACCATATTAACAGCAAGTTTACGTAAATCAGCATTTAACTGAAATATTTTAGATGCTAAGAGAAATTAAATGACTTCTTCAACAATAAAACGTTAATGGAACAAAAAATTTGACGAGTAAATCTCGTACTACATAGTGCTGCCTGATTGTGTCAAATTTTAACATCAGTTGTAATTTTAATAAGAAAACATTAGTAAGCCTTGAGAAGATGAAGCAATTATATCAAAATCAAAATTAATCATCGTTTTATTTATTTCATATTTATCAATTTTGAAATCAAATGTATGCTTGCATGAAACTAATATTATCGCTCTTGCTACAGAGGATAATCATTAATAACATTAAATTCAAAGAAAACATGTTCATTTCGACAATTAAAATTGTTTTAAAAAATGTTGAGTAAAGATCAAGATTGATTGGTCATAAGGAAAATTAATTTAATCGCCATTAATCCACCATTGCATAATATCAAAGAGCAAAAAAAGGAACAAACTTGTCCAGGGAATCTTAGACACGTCGTGACGCCGCTCATCGTTGCACTAACTAAATGATTCAAATCGCCATATGTTGGTGTTGTTAATCTCAACGTTCTATAATTGTTTTAAAACAAATTATTAAGATAACGTTGTCATTTTCTAATTAATATTGAATATAAAAATGCAAGGAAGAAATATTTAAAAATTAATATTTTTTTAACTGAAATTTTTTTTTTCATAAGGTAAGAGGGCAATGATAAAAAGCGCTTTTCGGAATAAAATTATCTATTTTTTTCGTTTACTGCTGTAAATTAATGCAGCACTCGTGACGTATTGCAAGTTGTACCTGAAACAGATATCGTATAATGCTTCGTTATCGATGCAAAACGTTTCGTCGGTATTTTCAACCAATTGATGCACGGATAATGTAGCATTGTACGGTTCTACTACAGTATCCGAGACCTGAAAATAAAAAAGAAAAAAAATTTCCGAAAAAAGAATACTTTTTGGACATCCCATTGCTTCTTATAATGTCAACTATAATATTTTACTATCATTTTGTCAGTTTATTTTCCTCCCTTTTAAATTTAATCGAATCAACAACGTTTTTTATTTAACGCAATGCCAAGGTTTCCTGATAATTTAAAGTAACCAGAGTTCATTTCATTAGATTATTAAGCTTAAAATCTACTGATATGAAAATCTACTCTAATTTCCTCATTAAATTACATGTCAATATTTCACCTTAAAATTATTCTTTCTTTATAAGTTCAACGCAAAAGTAAAATTCGAAATAAAAAAAATTGAAGCGATACAATTAACAATTCACATTTATCGATATAATTTTTCTTTCCAATGTTACTGAAAAATTATATTCAAAATCATGAAGCCAATAACAACAAATGTCTCTATACCTTCGGAGAAGGAACCACAGAAAAGGTGGTCATAATGCGATCCGGATATTCTTCACGAATTTTCGATATCAGCAATGTACCCATACCGGAACCAGTACCACCTCCTAGCGAATGAGTGAATTGAAAACCCTAAATGGGCTTTGTGCTGGTGAATTAATTACTAAAAATAATTTTTGTTTCGGTTTTTTAAATATGGCATTTTTCATTTTTCTTTCTTAGCTTTTTTTGAACTAAAAAATTTTCACAATGACTTCATCGTAGAGGAAAATTGCTATTTTAAGGAAAGAATGCCTGAAGGCAATCGCATGCTTCAGCTTCTTTACGAATCACATCCAACACACTGTCAACTAATTCTGCTCCTTCAGTATAATGACCTTTAGCCCAGTTATTGCCAGCTCCGCTTTGACCTGAAAATATTTCTATACTATTAGCAATTAATGAATAGATTATAGGCAATGATTGGAGAATTTACAACACATTATGAAAATTAAGCGCAAATAAATGGAGTGATTTTATCACTGTAAAATATCTGTCAAAAAAAATCGACACTTTTTATCATCCTAAATTCTTTGAAACAAATAAAATCTTTACCGAAAACATAATTATCAGGTCGGAAGAGTTGTCCAAAAGAACCAGCTCGTACACTATCCATTGTTCCTGGTTCCAAATCTACCAAAATTGCTCTGAAAAAGCAAACTTTACTACCAGGAAAATTTAAAAAACCTTAAACATCCTTATATGACAATTTTCATATATTTCATCTATTTATTTATTTTTTCATTGTTGAAAAAAAACTTAGAATGGGGTAATTAACAAAAAAAAAATTTAGACCTTCCTTACTTAAAGCAATTAAAATGAAGCCTACCTTGGTACATATCGTTGTTTTTGTACCTCACTGTAGTAAACATTGATACGTTCTAGTTGTAAATCACTGTCGCCATAATAATGTCCAAGAGGATCAATTCCATGTTCATCCGAGATAACTTCCCAAAACTATAATTTTATGAAGTTGTTGCTGAGCATTCCGTCATCTAATTAATTAAGAAGAAAAAAAAATTAAAGGTTAAACCTTAGAACCAATTTGATTGCCACACTGGCCAGCCTGAATGTGAACAATTTCACGCATCTCCTACAATACAATTTATCATTTGTTTGACAGTATGATCGGTTATAATACAAAATAAATTAATGGATGAATGAAAGGGATCTTGTAGATTTTGTGGGTATGAAAGACAGCAGTGAAATTGATGAAAGCGGAAAGGACCGAAAAATGGGTGAGATGGAAAATAGCGCATGCGGAAATGATACCAATTGGGGAAGGTATTATAGGTTGGGACATTTTGCTAGACAGTGGAGGAAAGGAAATGTTAAAGAGTGGAAAAGGCTAGGCTTATATACACTTAACACACATCGATGGTCCGTTCGTTCATCTCATGTCAATACCTACAAGTGAGCTGGACATTTCATAACATCTTCAGTATTTCAAAAAAAAAATGAAATGAAAGGAAGAGAGAGAGAGAAAAGCATTTCAACTGTGAGATGAAAAAATTGGCTGGACAAAAATGCTTGGTCCAATAAACTAGCATAGAGAAATAGGAGGAAAAAGTGACTGCTAAAACCAATGAGGCCTAGTTTGAAGTACTTAGCCTAGGGTTTACGATAAATGCGTAATGTTGCAAAAAGAAACATAAGTCGATGACAATTTAGACGGGGCGCTGAAGATTAAATTGTGCCTTCCTTTCCATTTGTGTTAAATTATTTCGGTACGTAAAAGGACTAATAACTACAAATACAAAACTGATTAGTTCGAATAATTATAAATGCTTAAATATGGGATGCATTAATTTACGAATTATTAATTTGTACTTCCATTAATGTAGCATAATCTTCCAATGAGGGCTTTTGACAGTTATCAGTCGATATCAATGATTAGTTGCATAATTTTACTGTACAAAAAACACCAATGTAGTAGTGTGTGGAAAGAAATGAAGGAATTCGAAACAATAATTTATAAGTACCTTTAACGACAAGTCTATAAATAGTAGCATACAAACAACAGAAAAAAAAAGACTTTACTTAGAAATAAGATGTTATAGAAAACATTTTGTTAACAAAATTTTAATTCCAATAAATTATTTCCTACTTTTTCGAAATAAGCTTATCAGAACTACTAATTAAGTGATACTTTTAGAAATATATTTTTGAATAATTAGTGAAATATCAAAGATTGTATTAACATCCATTATAGAATTTTAAGAGAAATGTGCAGTAATAGTGATAGCGTAGAAAATGATGCCGTGGGGAAATTTATGAAGGAAAATGAAAAAGCAAAAAGAGTAATGAAATGGATTGCGATGACTTAAATTACAATGTTATTAAATAAAAGAAATGCAAATTGATGCAAATAGACATTTTTAGAAGAAATGGTGTAGTTTTTTTGAAATGAATAAATATTCTGATCAAAAATTATAAATATCACAATGAGCTTTAGCAAAAGTATTGAGTAAACGAGAGATGAAATTTTATTATTCAATATCAGGTTCACTTTCTTCATCAAATTCAACTTCGTCATCCACTGTTGCGTCCTGAAAAACAGTGGCAGAAAAAAATTTTTTAAATTTTTATTTTAAAAATTTATAAAATAATAAAATTTCATTGTATTTGATCATATTAAAAATAAAATTAAATTGTCTTTTTATTTCATTAAAAAAGAAAACGATTAAAAAACATAAAGGTGTAAAAGTAACCTGATATTGCTGATATTCGGAAATCAAATCATTCATGTTACTTTCTGATTCCGTAAATTCCATTTCATCCATTCCTTCACCGGTATACCAATGCAGAAATGCCTTTCGTCGAAACATTGCTTGAAATTTTTGAAATTTATGACTATTTATAAATTTCATTAGAATAAATTAATCATTGCTCTCGTAGAGTGCGACTATTGAAAGTATAAATGTGTTCAATTCCATATAGTTAGAAGAGTTTTTAAATTTGCTGAAAAACAAGCTAAGATTAATTTTTTTAAATGTTACTAGTAAGGTATAAATTTACTCGTTTTGCTTTCCTTTTTCAAATTTATTTTTATTTATGCAAAACTTTTTTACGCCTATTACTTCTAATAGGCGTAAAATTGACTGAATGTGTAAGATGTTCTTACTTACTGAATACATAATGTTAGTCGGCAAATTAAATAGAAGCTTACCTGTAAACTGTTCAGCGATACGTTTGAATAACTCTTGAATAGCGGTAGAATTACCAATAAATGTAGCAGCCATTTTAATACCTCTTGGTGGGATATCACAAACAGCTGTTTTCACGTTATTCGGTATCCATTCAACAAAATATGACGAATTCTTATTTTGCACATTTAACATTTGTTCATCCACTTCCTATAAATTATACCGCACTTATGTGAATTTCAATTTGCACTTTTTCTTCTCCACTATTTACGTAATTATTCATTTAATTTTTTTTCAAAAAAGGAAGAAAAAGCTGCGACCGCATTCCTGTAAAGTAAAACTTCGATGCATTTAAAATCACAAAATTTTTCAATTAATGATCGATAAAATTTATTGGTTAAAAGATTTTAAGAGTATGTTTTTAATATTGTCTAATTTAATGTGTCAAACAAGAAGGTGAAAAAGACGATGACAATTTAATTTTCATTTGCTCTTTAATTTCGTAACTAATAGAATTATAATTAAAGTAAATATGAATGACAAGCCTTCATTGACATCCTGCCACGGAAGATAGCCGCAACTGTTAAGTATCGACCATGCCGTGGATCACAGGCAGCCATCATATTTTTTGCATCAAACATTTGTTGCGTTAATTCGGATACCGTTAATGAACGATACTGTTGACTGCTACGTGATGTTAAGGGTGCAAAACCGGGCATGAAAAAGTGTAAACGTGGAAATGGTACCATATTGACTGCCAATTTTCGTAGATCAGCATTTAACTGAAATGTTCTAATTCATCAAGGAAAAATTAAATTACACGAAATTTTTCATTTACTACAATTAAATGATATATTCTACAACTGTAAGATTGTTAACAGAAACTTGGCCTGGAAATCGAAGACACGTTGTGATTCCAGACATTGTCAGTGAAACCAAATGATTCAGATCGCCGTATGTTGGCGTTGTTAATTTTAACGTTCTAAAATGTTTTTTTTAACAAAATAAATACTTTTCTTTTTTAATAGAAAGTGTTAAACAGTTGTTGAGAAACTTTGGATAATAAGCAAAACTATCAATCGCTTTTTCGAATTAAATTTACGGTTTATAAAAACTAAAGTTCAAAAAAATAAAATATCAAAATTTAGAGTTTCTGTTATGAAATAATAAACTATGGAAAAGTTAATCCTTGTAAATTTAAAAAATCTTTCGAAAATACCTGAAACAAATATCGTACAGTGCTTCATTATCGATACAAAACGTCTCGTCGGTATTTTCAACCAATTGATGCACCGATAACGTAGCATTGTATGGTTCAACTACTGTGTCCGACACCTTAAATTGTCCATATTGCATTAAAATACTTCAAAATATTTACAAGTATTTTAGGATTAGAATTATTAATGTCTAAAATCATTAATTCACTGATTAAATTATTATTAGCAATTAAAGATATAGTTATAACAAACTTTTGGTGATGGAACAATAGAAAAAGTATTCATGATTCGGTCAGGATACTCCTCTCTAATTTTTGCAATCAATAAAGTTCCCATTCCGGAACCGGTTCCGCCACCAAGTGAATGTGTCATTTGGAAACCCTAAAAGGACAACAAATATTTCAACTTGTAGAATACGGTGATAATTTTAGATTTGCTCTATCAACAGGTTGTTTAAACGATTATCAGTTTGGCATCATAAATATCACAAATAAAAATTGCGTAAAAAACATTCACTTGTAGACAATCGCAAAATTCAGCTTCTTTACGCACAACATCTAGAACACTGTCCACAAGTTCAGCACCTTCCGTGTAATGACCTTTGGCCCAACAATTACCTGCTCCACTTTGACCTAAAAATATTCGTTTTCATTTGTAGATTCAATTTGTATTTATTACTATTTTAATGATACCATCATATGTTTTAAAATTTATTTCAGATTTATGAAATAGAATTAGTAGTACGTGCTGTCATAGGAATGTAATATATAATATTACCAAAGATGAAGTTATCAGGTCTGAAAAGTTGTCCAAATGGTCCAGCACGAACAGAATCCATTGTGCCGGGTTCTAAATCAACCAGGCAAGCGCGAGGAACATATTTTCCACCTAAATTTTACAATTTCAAAAAATCACTAAAATCCAAAAGCAAACTTTAATTTTGTTTTCTTTTCAGGTGGAAAAAATAACGATCCAAGAATTTGTTTATTTTTCTCCTCTCTTAGCAATAAACAGTTTGAAAACGAAAAAAAAATTGATTTTTAAATTCATATAGTCTAATTTTTAAAAATCAAGTTAGTTCAATATATGTTACCGCTAGCTTCATTGTAATAAACGTTGATCCGTTCTAACTGCAAATCAGAATCACCACAATATGCGCCCGTTGGATCGATCCCATGCTCGTCTGATATTACCTCCCAGAACTGCAATTCATCATTTTCTTTAATGTTTAAAAATTTATTCGAATAATTTTACCGCATTATGAAAATATAACTCTGTCCTCATCAATGATTAAATTAACAAAAAACGTCAATTTTATTAAAGAATTAAAAAAAAATCTCGCCTTAATATTTATCAAACTATTAACATATTAATCAAACAAATCAATGATGGAAAATTAGTGAACAGTAAACAAATTAATCAATAAGCAATATAAAAGATATAAATATACTAAGAAAATAATTTCTGTGTCGTCAGTTTTTATTTTTAGAAAAAATGAAGTTATAAGCCTGAAATTACTTACTTTCGCACCAATTTGATTACCACATTGACCTGCTTGAATATGAACAATTTCTCGCATTGTTTTCTGTTTTGTCGTTATTATTATTGTTCTTGTTGTTGTTGTTTGTTGCTATCAGACCTCAAATTATCGACCTGTAAGAACAAGAGATATTAATAGAATTTACTGAAAATAATAAAAAGATATTTCTATCAGACATCACAGATCAGTAACAAGCTGCAATAGTTCTTATCAAACAACTTGTTCAATTTCTTCTTTTCGTTTTTTTATTTTAATTTATCACTTAGGTTAATTTAAAAGATGCAATGAGTTCATCAAACGTCAATATCACACATAGAACGCTCTACGCTACTCCGTCCCTTCAATTTCTTTTATCAATCTGAGGAAAGTTTATTATTTTGCTTGCTGTCCCATATGATTAGCAGCAATATGAAGGTTAATTGCTTAAAAGATACCTTAAAAGATACCAAAGATACCATTTAAAAGATACCATTTAAAGATACCTTAAAAGATACTTAAAAGATACCATCTAAATAGCTAAGAATACCAGAAATATGCCATAAAACATATGCAAATTTTCTGCCTTATACTTATCGAAAATATGTGTACTATCACTGAGGAAATAGTTTGGCCTGTTTTAGAGAATAGTAATTACTAAAATAATAAATTAACAAATTATAATTTTAATTTATAACAATTGCTTGCTAATTGTTAATTTTGACTGATATTATATTATAAAGTATATCAACAATTGCATTTCTGTCTATGCTATATTACCCACTCCTTATCATTTCTTCTTGGCAATGAAAATTTATATTAAATTATGTAATGAGAAGTAAATAATACTATTTGATTAAAATTGTCAAATAGCAAAATAGTAGCAAATTAATTTATGCTAATATACTTAGCTCATTGGAAGGAGTGAGGTAGCAAGAAGCGAATAAAGAATATCGGTATGTTTGCCTGTTAAGGCCGTTATATAATTAACTAATTAACATTTGCTTACCTGATGTTAGCACAATCAATAGTGATATTACTTAATATACGTGCAAATATGCAATTTGCTCAATTAATATAATAAAGCAATGAAATACGCTTATTAATAGGGCAGACAGATATATATTAAATCAAACAAGCATTGATAAATTTTTCATTTAATCAAATTTCATTTTTTTTCGCAATTTTTATTAATAAATTTTTGTTGCTATTAAAATAGCAACATTTTTTAATCGCTTTCTTTAAATTTATCTTTTTTGAAGTCTTTTCATCTGAAATTATTTTATTTCAAAAGGAAAGAATTTTACTGATAATAATTATCAATGATCGTTTTTAACTCGAAATGTGATAGCACTCTCTAAAATTTCTTACAATTTTCCCACTTTTCATTCTATCAGTCACATTTCTCTTTCTTTTATCCCTTTTTCCTCTTTTCAGCGAATTTGTGAAAAAGTTAAATTACAATTTTTTTTTTTGCAGAATAATCAATGTGACATTCTAAATTGCTACTGAGAATTTAATTAAAACAGCGAACTGTGAAATTTTCATCAAAAATAATTATCGCTTGCGAAGAGTAAAACACTTGTTGTGATGAGAAATCAATTTAAAAATAACGAAATTAAATCATATCAAATATTAAGTAAAAAAAATATATAATAGGCCTGACAATAGAGGAGTTGGTGATTAAGGAATGAGGCAGTACCATTGCTGAGAGGGCGATCATTATATATTCGTATCAGCCAACATTTTTTTTTTCGGAGAGCAATTTAAAGTATAATGCTTATTTCAGAGAAAAAGATTTTTGTTCTTTCCTTCCTCTTTCAGAGACTTCCTGTCTGTCTACTTCTTTCCTCTTTCTGCTAATGGATTTGCATATTTAGTACCAATCAGTTTAGTCAGTAAAATTTTCTTTTCCGTTTTTTTTTTCTTTGACAAGTCGGAAAGAATTGAAACAGAAACATATCAATCTTAGCAATAAATTCATAACTGTATATTTTAGGGTTAATTGATTGAAATTGAAATGTATGGAATATGTAAGTTGGGACACTGCTAATATTCGGGATAATTCCATTTTATCGATTAGCAAAAAATTTACTCTTTGAATTATTTCACAAGCGAAAAGGATAATTCTCTGATCGTTAAAGTATAATTTTGCTATTCTAATAGCTTATAGATGAAATTGCTGGTTAGTTTACTGAATTTGATGATTGATCTATTTGCGATCACACTTGTCCGATCTAATAAATGCTTATGATAATTGATCGTTGTATCCATAAATGAGTTGATGAAAATTGTAGCACACAGTTCTGATAGTAAAAAACATAGAAGGAAAGGATTTAGAGAAAGGGAAGAGGATTGATATGGATGAAGTAGAAGAGATTTGATTTTGAAACGTTGTGTGATAGGATGCATAAGAATAGACAATTTGGGCGTTACTACTAAAAGAGCTTTTTTGCCATGAAAATTTCACAAATTCTCATAAATTTTACAAACTACTTGTTATAGAATAATAGTAAACATATGCTTTTCACTAATAAAATATCGATTAGGAAGAAAGTTTATCATTTTATTCCTTCTAATTTAAAATTTATTAATAATTTTCCTCTTAAATTTCACCTATAACTTTTAACATTTTCAAAGTCACTTTTCTTCGTATTCATCATTTTTTCTTCCAAAATGATCCTACGATAAGATACAATGTATGCATCAAAATAATATGATTAAAATTAAATAATTTCTCAATTGCTATTTCACTTGCTACAACAATCATTTTACACGCATTATAGGATTAGCAATCAATTCAGTCAATTCAACGTAACATCTAAGCGTTATATGTCAGCTTTATTGAAGAAGTAACACGTTTTGTTAAATTTGAATATTAAAGTAACTAAGCCTAAATATTATTACGTTCACATTCTCTTCTTCTCCTCCTTTTTCCGTAATTATTCGTAATGCTTTTTCACTCTGTTTCTTTTGACAATGATTATCGCAACTTATTTACGACTATCTAATATCTTTAGATAAGCGATCACCGACTGAACTGAACAATTCCACCAAAAAATTGGAAGTACAGGCATTTTACTGCGATCGGACTTGCAAAACTTTGGAAATATTTTGTTATTTTTCATTAAAATAAGTATGGAAAGTTCTTCTATTTGATGGGAATGATGGCATTTTCACGTTATTTCCCAAGATCATCATAATCATATCAGTCAATCTTACGTTTGTTGACGTATCGAAGAGGAAATCTGATGAGAACTGAGAAGACAAAGGAAAATAAATTTTTCAAAACAATAATTCACGAAGAAAATTTCTAATTTTTGCTCGGAAAACAGATTGAAAAGTTGATTGTTTCTCTGCCGTTCAAAACCTTTGGTAGTAGCGTAGTAGGATATAACAAAATGATAAGTGAGGTATGTGCATATGTTGTCATATGGCCAACAGGTACACCGAACTTTTATCAGTTTCTTCAGGCTATTTCCTTTACTTATAAGCTAATACAACCTAAAGGTAACTTCAAAGTAGTCTAATGTAATTAAAGTCTATATGCTAAAGTCTATATGCTTAAAGTCTATATGTATAATTTTGTACTTTTAATATTTAATATATTATTACCAAATGATTAAAAGAACTTTTTACCTCAAATCTACGCAGTAAATATACCAACTGAAATTTGATTACAAATTGCAAATTTAAATGCCATTAAATCCTAATATGTCTTTACCAGATACATGCATTAGCTAATTAATTTTTTTTTTGCCCACATTTATATTTTGATAATGTGATGTTTAAACTAATGAAATATTATATCAAATTTATTGTCGGATAAGTTGCACAAATTGGAATATTTAAAATAACAAAGAAATTGTAACGCAACTGCATGATGATAATCACAATTATTATTTCTACTATCATTATTATCACCAATACTGGGAAAGTTTGTTAAGATATTTCAAATTTTCTGTGCAACAAATGATGTATTCAACAATCACTAAAGGCATATCTTTCAGCCCACGGCAAAATCCACCACTTTCTTTCTCATTAGTGTCACCTGCAAATTACTTCATCACTGTAGAAATCACAATTAACACCATTATCATTATTATTGTTATTATTAATATTACTACTATTATTATTATCATTATTATTACTATTGTCATTATCACTGTCATTATCATTGTTAATAATAATAATAATAATTATTATCATTTTTACTAATTGTTATCATCATTATTAATTGTAATAATATACTAACATTATTACTAACTATTATTATCATTATCACTAAATATTATTATCACTATTATTCTACTCTCACATCTTGTTGCATACAAGTTTTTCCCCTCTTCAGCAGCGAGTTAATGGCGTGATTTGAAAACAAAAGCTAGTTCATGTGCAGTATGCATTCAAACATCTTTTTATCGTGATAATAATCAAGTTTAAATGCGTTATTAATCATCCTTACTTGTCATTTTACTATCATCGCTATTTCATACACTTTTATCTTTATCTCTGATCATTCATTTCGTTAGATTTCCAAACATTTCCTGCTATTTTTTAAATGTTTCACTCGTCGACCCATTCCAAAATCCATTCTCTTTCAAATCTTTCACACCAATTTCCCGTCTTTTCCATTATTTTGAATTTTTGAGCGATGAAAAGGGAAGGGATTGATATTTCCATGATGTGCAATAAAATTTCCATTTCTCAAAAGAGGCAAAAGGTGCAGGTTGCTGATTTCTTCGATTGCTAATTATTTTCCGTAGAAAATTTTCAAAATTTAAAAATTAATTTTCCGGAAAATTAAAAAACTTTGTTATTAGCAGCGAATAAAATGTAACTGCATAAACTGCTTGATTCAAACAGTTGAGGAAATGAAAAAAAATTATGTAAAAGTTTAAAAGGATGATGACACTAATTCAAATAAAAGTCCATCGCTTACAGGCCTACTGAAAGTGAAATTGAATAATTTAAGAGCAAACGATACCTTAATCTTCTAATATTGCCATTTAGATTGGGTGATGTGAACAGAACTTTGAAACAGAATATTAATTGGCAATCGTTGGAAAAATTTTCGTTGCATTTCTCAATTAACCAATTGATTTTAAGTAATTCTGCTAATTTCGATTAGCAACGAAAGGATTTTCATTTAGCATGAAAGTATAATAATTAAATGAAATGTTCCCCATTTTCAACTTTCATCTTCTCGTCTCCATCTTCCTTATTCCCTCATTTTACCAAACAATTTCTCGTCATAGAATTCACTTGGTCATTTTTATCCTATCCTTGCACTATGTGTCACTATGCACTGGTCAGTTGTTTACGGGTTCCTTCTTCCATCTACCGTCTGTCCTCTTCTTCAATTCAATTTACCTCTCGCTTTTCATCTGACACAAATGCCCTTCACAATATCAGTGCCGCCTCTGCCGCACTTCTTTAGCATGCTAATTGTAGGAGAGAATTGGAATCCATCCTTGTCACTCTCATCATTTCTCCATCACTCTAACCCTCACAACCCGTAAAATATGAAACGAAAAGGCGGAGCCCACGATGTCTCCTGTTTTGATGCCGTTATATATGGGTCATCGAGAAAAGTGGCCAACACGAGTAGCCACAGGGTGGCACCGGCTGGAGCAGTCCCACATTTATGCTAAAATAGCATTCTGGCTTTTCATTTCTGATAATTCTCCCCTGCTGTTGGCATTCCTTCTGCTCCTACACAAATTTAAGCCAAGCTGTGGCTATTTGCCCGTCGTTGTAAGATTTCAACAACAGCTTGGGTCACACCGGAAATATATTTCGTTCAAATAGCAACAATTTATGAACATCCATTAAAACTCTTTCATTTTCATTGCTAAAAGAAGGACGGTATTTGTTTGCCTTATTATCGTCCAATTTCCAACAACAAATCATCGCATCAAATAACATCCTACCACAACTTCATTGTAAAACACATTCAAAAATATAATATTTCCACTTTGCAGTCATTTCACATCTCACATTATACGTGCAACATCGTATATATCAAAATTTCAAGTAAACAATATTACATCGGTCGCACTTTTTTTCTCTGCAAAAAAAACTGGTACCCTAATAGCTTTAATGATGAAAGTTAAATGTAAGAACTAGCAGGATGACAAAAAAGTATTTAAATCTTTAAGTACAATAAACCGGTCGATCACAGTAACGATAGCTCATCCTCCACATCAATTTCATCGGCACAGAACAAGGAATTTACTGAATGTAATTCGTTCCTTTCAATTTCTATTACACTTTTTACGTGAAAATAAAAAAGTTCCATTTCAAATTAAAAATTCCAATAGCTTTCTCAATGTGTGTCATAAAATTACTGTAAACGATCACACTAACGAATATTTCGGTAGGATTTCTTACCGAAATGTTTTCCACTCCTAAATCCTTCCTTCCACCCTTATTCTCTTCCATATCCCATATTCTTTCACATCCTCTCCTCAATCCCATATGCTATCTTCTTTCGCCATGTTCATCTAACAGGTCATTCGTAACTCTATCGGCGATATTTCAAACTAATACTCTATGCACTATAATGTTATTCATTTGTTGTTCTGTTATGTGAACTTTTCACTTTCTCTTTTTGTCCTTCTCTCTTATTAAAAAGAGCTGACTGGAGGGAAAAAAATTTCGCTCTCTCCGTTTCACTCTGCTAGAAAGTTCAGAGAGGAAGAGTTCATAAGAACTTCGCATTGATATCAGGAAAATTCATACGACGAGAGATGAAGAGAGAATGAAAGCACTAAAGTTGTAGGAAGGAAACGCAGATTGTCAGCAATTGTTGATATAGTACTAGGCAACATTCGCACCATCAAAGGTAAGAAAGGAAAAAGAAATGTAGCAAAATGTTTCAATTAGAAATGCAGACAATTAGACAGTGATAACATATAGCAAACACATGTCAGATAAGTGCATATGAAAAGAACAACATGCTATGGATGTAGATGAGAAGGATCAACAAAATATATTGGGTGGAAGAAAGAAAGAAATAGAGAGAGAAAATGAGGGAGAATGTAAAAAAGGAGAAGGTGCTGCTGCTGCTGCTGCTGTGGTTGTTGTTGTTGTTGCTGCGGGATAGCTGAGATGGATGGATTGCAGGAAAACGGGCTGGCTAGTCATTCTTGACCGATAGGGCCTGGCACGTATAGGAACGAGTTGGGATCGATTTTTCTTCAACTTAAAATTGCTAACAGCCAAGGAGCAGGAGGGATCGCTTCAGTTTCGTTTCGAATGTACGCCGTTGAAATTTGACTAAATTCTCACAAAAATTTGTTTATCCCTTCCGGCCTCTTTTGTCCTTTGCCGTCACTCTCTCCCTCTCTTCTCTTCCCATGCAATATTACCGAAAACACTTCCTCTGCTCTCTTTTTGTTTTCCACTTCGTACCAAAGCTGAATGAATTGATAATTATTTGTTTGTGGATGCAGCAGAGGTGGAGGTAGCGGCGGACGCGAGGGCGAGCGGTGCGCGCAAAAGCGAAGGTAGCTGTGCACTTTTATATCATTCCCGAAGTAACAAGAAAACATTGCAACACTGAGGAAGGGGAACGGGTGGGAGGAAGGCGAGGTTTGAAATAAAATGAAATGAGAGAAAACATCGCATTACGATTATTATGAAGTGGTCAGTTGCCCGAAGCAAATGAATGGCAGAAATGGTATATTGCAAGCTGTACGCGAGGTGCCAGGCGGTACCTTCCTATTTTCCATAACGTATATATACTTACACACACACACACACACGTACACACACACACACACACACACACACACACGTACACACACACACACACACAAGAACAAGAAGAAGAAGAAGAACAACAACAACAGCAACACAATCACCACGATATGTATCTGATCGAAGGAAAACCCTTCTGTCTGAAACCAAATTTAACCCCCTCTCCTGCCCCGTTCTTCTCCCTGCTCCTCCTCCTCTCCCCCCGCCTTTCTCCTGATGATGTTTTGCATACGCACACGACCATTACATTACGTATACACAATAACGAACATAGTTCACAAAATCAACCTGCTAGCGTGTGGTGCTGTTGCGGGTGCTGCATATTAGGCGTACGGTGTGTGTGCAAAATTCCGCCATCTTCCGTGTGTGAAACAATTCTATCTATCCAGTAAAAATTCGCAGAAACTAATATAAAAACAAACGGGTAAGCTTCTCTCTTTTTCTCTCTCTCTCTCCTCTGGCGCATATTGAGAACAAACAATATAATTTTCCCTCATTAATTCAATAACAAAAAGTTGAAATTAGAAATTTTATCCAACTTGAGGTCATTATCGTATGCTCCGAATGTGCTCGATGCATTCGCTGAAAATTTTAATTTTAACTCTCAAAACACACCAGCAACTTCATTCTGACATCAAAAAACAGCATCCTTTGACACAGTTATTCCGACTTTATGGGTGAAATTTCACGAAAATGCGGGATGGAATAGCGCAGTGAGGACATCCAACGGCAGCTCCATTTCTAACTCTCAAAATTTTTTCAAAAGCGTTCATTCTATCATATTTGAAATTTGAATATGTAAATTGTTGCTTCACTATAATTCCAATAAAGCCAAAAAGAGGGAGAATGCTAAATTAAAAGAAAAAAAAGGGCACAAATTTAAAAGAAAAAAATTCAAAAAAATGGCATATTCTTTGTTCTCAAGTCGTAAATCATTGTTTTTTTTCTTTTTTTACAGTGCAACATTATAAACAAATTTCAGCCAACAATGTTTTGTTGAAATGAAATGTGCGTGAAGTGTTTCCTCGTGACGCGAGCGTCATGTTTGTTTGAAACACTTAAGGAAGTCAATATGCTTGCACTTAATCCAATAAACTTCCCTTACATTAATAAATGAAGTAATAATGACTATAACTTCCATAGTACGACAACAAATTATGAAGTAAATGGTTGGAAAGTGTCATAAAGTGCCATCTACCTCATCGTAGCTCAGTGCATCGGAAAGTTTTCAGTAAATTTCAATTATAAAATTTAAAATTTCAGAGAAAAAAACTAAAACGAGACGGTAGTGTGGGAAATATTTTACATTCTGCAATTTATCCAAAATGAAATAACAGTAGCAGATGTTCCACATTTTGCTAATATAAAAATTATTGCAAAAAAAAGAGAATAAAATTAAAAATTGAAACAGCTTGCATTCATTTTAATGTGTCCTATTTCAAATCAAATTTCAATTCCTTTCTTCTCTCTTTCCATTCCCATATTTTTATGAATTCATTCAATCTACTCCTTTTAATATCGTCGTACGTTAGTTAATTAATTATCTATCAAATTAAATGAGAGTCAAATGATTTTTCGTTTCGTCCGATTTTCTTTTTCTTTTTTTTATTTGACAAATGTGATATGCGACATTCTGTCGTTTATTTGTACAGAAAGCTATTTTAAATAGGCAAAATCGATTAACTAACCAATGAACAGTTTCATTCATTAATTTAATTAAAATTATGTGAGTGGGTTTTCATCACTTAGATTTCTTTTATTCCGAATTTCACTATTTTCTCCGCAAAATACTTTATAAACAAATATTCCAATTGTAATTTCGTTACTGTCCTGTTATTCTCAATTTTTAGGAATGAATATGAAATGAGAATATTAGATTATGAAGTGAAATAAATTTAAATGAAATAGTGCGTCTAATTCTAAACTTCTAAATTATGTCGAAAAATGAGGTGAGAATGTTTCATCAAGTTTTATATTGAAATATTCTGGAAAAACTTTTCAGAACAATAATATCCATCATCCAGACCTCTCAAGTTATTCGGATTAGATCCCTCTGGCCAGTGTTTGGGAGATCCTTCATTTTATTCCAACCACCGATATATACATATATATTTGGCTTATAAATTGGTTTTTTAACTGATGAAATTAGTGTTCCGGAACGAAATTAAAATAAGAATTATTCCAGTCATTTTAAAAAACAGAAAATTAAAACAAATTAATGACTTATGTCATTTGTGCCATTTCTTGTCCACTCCTTAATTTTTTATAAATGTCCAAGATGAAACTGCCGTGATCTTTTCTCATCAGAAAGAAAAGCCTTTCTTTAGCTTTAATACCTTTAAAAAGCTTTTCAGATTTCACATCAATCTAATGAAGTTAAACATTAAAAGTTAAACAACCAAATTAAACATTAAAAAAAAGTTTAATAGGAATATTTGATCGATTTCATGCCTTCCAATTTTCTTTAATTTCAAATGCTAAACAAAATAGTACAATTTTACAATATCAAAACAAACAATTAGCACTCATTTAATTTTCTTTTCATCATCAATCGTTGAAATTACTTATAAGCAAAGAATTATTATTCATATTTTAAGATGTCCTTTTGTTTTCTCTAATCACGTGCTTTAGTGAAGGCTGAAAAATTATTACTGCTGTTTTCGTTCAGCGGTTTCATTTTTAAATTTAATTTAGAGTAATTTTTGTCGTTCTTCCAATACGTATGGCATAGAACAATTAATTATGATAATTAGGACACTTTATTGTTAACAACCAAAACGGTTCATTCAAATGATTATCGTATTTAAGAACAGTCACGTTATCACTATCGTTATCATATAGTAATTAACATGTGTTTCAACGATAATTAATTACTCACTTCATTATTTTTGTATACATACACACACACACACAAACACACACACACAGACACACACATATCTTAGCCTCCAACAATTCCAAAAACGTAAAAAAAAATTTTTTAAGGCGCCGCAGCTCCTTTCTACGAAATTTATCACTTTTTTTTCCATGTCATTTTCATTTCAGCTCCTTTTTTTCATTCAATTTTTCCTTATTGTAATTAACAGATCCATTCAGTCATTCGCCTACCGTTCCGTCATCCATCCATCCGTCCATTCGTTCCTCCATCTGTTCATTCACGCCACACTCGGTGGTGGTGAGGAGCTTCGTTGATGAAATTTACAAAGACATAATATTTAAATGTTTTCGTTTATACGACGATCTCAGTGAGTTATTATAATTACCACTAATTTTACTCAAAGAACAGACGTCTTTTCTTTGCTTTTTATTTTGATAAAATTAATTGTTATTTTACTTCATTTTTCGTTTCGCCTTTTTTTTTCTAATTTTTAATGCTAAATTTTTCGATTATTTCTATTCTCTCATAATTGACAATTATTGCGATGAAATAACTTTTCATCTTCCGAAATTTACATAATTTTATTCTTTTTAACGAAACACTTTAATAATTTTTTTTCTAAAAAAGGAAAAGAAAGAGCTATTTTTCATTTTATAATTTTAGCAAATTTTTAAGAATGAAAATTTTCATATTTTAATGAATGTTTATCCAAAGAACCAATTCTTTATAAGGTATGATGCTTCGTTATCATTAGAAATTTCATGTGTGTATTGTTTCTTCCTGTATTTTTTTCTTCCTCCTTCTCTCTCTCTCTCCCTCTCTCTTTTCCTTTCTATTCGTAGTATTTGTTAATTCTATCCCAGCCAGTTTTCGAACGATTCTTATTTTTATAATAACTAATCGTGATTTAGCAGACAATTAATTACTTATATTCTAATTATCTCTAACTTTCTTTCTTCCTCCCTTCCTTTCTCCCTCCCTCTCTCTCTCTCTCTCTCTCCTCTTTTTTGTTCCTTTTTTCTTCGATTGCAGCAGTAATAAGCATTGGACAATATCATTTTTGTTTGTTTTTGCGAGAAAAATAAGAGAGGAAGGGAAGCTGAGAAGTGAAATTAAATTAACGGAGGAAAATTAGAAGATACGAAAAGCCGAAAAACCTGTAACCGACTGGATATTCTAGCCGTTTTCCAGTACGCTATGCTTCATGTCTCAAATAACCTATTTGATAAACAAAATGTCCTGTTTGTTTCGTTTTAGCTTAGGTTGCCATAAGCATTTCCCATCCATCCCTTTTATGGATAATTTGAATTGTAAATTTCTCGCAAATTTTCAAACAAAAATTCAAAAACGTTCCTTTTAAAAAAAAACGGAAAAAAGAAGAGAACCATCAAAAAAGACGAATTTTTATAGCTTTTTTCCAGGCAACGATGCATCATTTCGGTATGTTAGCAGCCATTGTCGTCGGTTCCTTTTTTTGCCTTTGGGTTGGCGAGCTTTGGTAGTAGAACTTTCGTCCTTGAAGTCAATTTTCCTTTTCTTTCATTATCTCTTCCTTTTTTCCATCCCCCTTTTCCCTCTCCCTCTCTCTCTCTCTCTCTGTCCCTCCTTTCCTCTCATTTTTTTCCTTTCTTTTTTCTTCCTTTTTTTTTCCATTTTGTTGTAAATCATTATGTGATGTGCAAAAAAAGAAAAATCACTTGGTGCAATATTTTTATTTCATTTTCATTTTGAATTTAAATTTATAAAAGAATTTAGTTTCTTTTTGTTTTTTGCCTACTTCGTGTAAATTTCCATTTTTATTTGAAGTGAGAATTTCAATTGACCAACACAGTCCTGGAATGTTGTGTTTTTCGAATTTATCGTCCATATTTTTTGCTTGAAAATAAACTTAAATTTGGTTAGCTTGAAGGAGTGCAGTGAGGAAGACATCAAAAATCTCCACCAAATGCCACAATCGGATCAATTTTTTCGCTTTCTTCACCACCACCTCCTTATCCTTTCTCTTTCCTTTCATTTCCACAATTACTAAATTTTCCATAACAAAACACCTGCCGCTCATTTCGTTTTAATTGTATTTTTCTTCAAACTTTTCCCTATCCAATGTGTGGACATTTGCATAGCAAAGATAAACGAATAAGTTTGCTGTAAGAAAAAAATCTTTTAGCTTTTCCACTCTTTTCTTTTTCTTTTCAATCGTTTTATTAATATAAAATTTTGCTTTTTTCTTCCTTCGTCTCTCTCCTTCTTCCCACTTCTCATTCTCTCTCAAAAACATTAACAAATTATTACTTTCTTTCTTTATTTCTTTTTTTTCATTTAAGAGAGCATTGAAAAATTAGATTAGTTTGTTTCTTTCTTTTTTACCATCTAATTTACAGGCGTAATAAACGGGAATTAGCGTGTCACATTGAGAATTATCGCGGAAAATTAATTCGTTGGAATTTGATTGCATCAAAACAAGGAAGGAATAGAAAAAAGTATTGAGGTTTATTTTACACTTACCACATTTTTTATTTACACTCTTTTTTTCATTACTAATTATTATTATTATTACTACTACTACTGCTGCTGCTGCTACTGCTACTGCTACTACTACTACTACTACTGCTACTGCTGCTACTACTGCTGCTGCTACTGCTACTTATTGCTATTATTATTATCATTATTAATTAATCGATTTGATTTGTTATTATTTTAGATTAAAATAGAGGTGTTTCAGAGATTATCATTTATCACTGAGGAAGAGTTATTATGATTAGGAGAAAATAAATGAATAAACTGCCACTAACTAACTACCGCTAATCTTTCATATCACCAAATGTTCAATCAAAATGATAAGGCATACTTATGTTATTTTACTAATCGCTTCAATTTCCTACATAAAAAGTGTTGGGGGAATTTTTAAATATAACAGAAGGAATCATATGAGCCTATTTTGATTTATTTTTTAATATAATAATCCTTCATACACACTACGAACTAACTGAATCTTAACTTACCAACCTTAATGAACTAGGTAAGTATGACCTGCAGAATTTGTAAAATAAAAACTAATTGGTGGAGGAAATCATGATTTGATGTCTTCAAATTAATGAATTATTGCTACAGCTGCTTCCCACTCTCCCCCTCTCCCTCTTTCTCTTTCACAGTGAAATGTTATCAATAGTTCCTTGCTGATAATCACTAAAGCAAACTAATGATCAGATAGAAAGAAAAAGTGCATGATATCGGTAATATCCATGCATAGCTTTGTGAAAAGGCAAGCTAAAAATAATTTTTTTTTCTTTGTGTGTGATTTCTCTTTTGTGAATTTTTATAAATTAGAAGGAAAAAAAGTTTTTACATATTGCGAAATTTAATTCTAAATTTGAAACAAATATCGTCAATTGCTTATTGCATATCAGTTGATCGACGACGAGTGATGCAAATGGCGTGAGAATGAGTGATGAATAAACAAAACAAAATCAATCCTCCCTTTTCAGCTTATTTTGCTCCAAACTTAATGCTTCAAAAATTATTTTTCCTTCCAGCACAGCGAGAAGGGTGGATAGGAGCGGTGAGAAAAAGGGCGAGGGAGAGAGAGTGAGGAGAGAAAGAAGTCCGGAAAGTTGTGAATTTCCTTTGGGAGAAAAAAAAACGATAATTGAAGTGAGTGAGAGAGAGGTTTTCCTTTTTTTTTTCTTTAACAAATTCATTGAGTAATCGAAATTTTCATTCGAATAAAATTTTGAATAAATGAATGAGAGCGACTGGACGGAATAAATTGTCATTGGATTTTTCTCATTTTTCTTATCCAAAGATCAACGATCAGTGAGAAAAAAAGGCGAAAAAAAATGACAAAAACGAGAAGTTTTAATAGACGATTGAATTGAAATGGTTTATCACCTCATCAAAGACATTTTTAAATAAAAAAGGTGAGGGAGAGAGAGAGAAGAAGAAGGAAGATGGAGAGAGGAGGAGGGGAAGAGAAAAAATGAGAAAAAAAATGAGTAAGCAGCTGAAGAGAGAAGTGAATAATGACAAAGATTAAAGTTTTTTCCGTTTGTGCTTTTTGGAGGACAACTTCGCAGGATAACGTTGTCTTTTTTCCTTTCTTCTTTCGTCAAATTGTTGCGACGGAAAAAAAACGGAAGAGATAGCTTTTTCATTTTTCATTAATTTATTTCCTTACTTCCTCCTCCTCCTCACCGACTGATGATCTGTTTGATCCAATAATAATAACTCATTGCATGCAGTGCTTGAAACCAGTCTATATCCAAGTATCCAGTATTGTATCTATCTAGATCAGATCATTCTACAAACCATATGATCCACTGATATTGTTTAGCACGCCTAATATGCGCACATTCATTGTTTCACTTAGTGAAATTATCTGTCGCATTTTTTGTTCCTTCATAAATCTATCAATTAAGTGATAAATGTCCAATTTTAGTTCAAAATAATTGCATAAGCAACCATTTGTTAGACAAGTCAGTTATTTGTTGTAAATAAATTCTAAAATATTAATGGATGGAATGATTTTTGCTTTCGTTTTTATTTACAACAACAGGAGATTAACACATAGATGTTGACGTTGGGATGAAGGGGACGAGGTGGGATGAATACGGTCGGAGAAAAATTGATAGAAAATGACCTGTGGTGGCCTTTTTACCGATACGTCAACAACAAAAGTCTATTTGGGGTTTGGCTAGAAGCGGAATTGTGTACAACAAAACTATCCAGCTGATTGTTTACCGCTCATGCCACACTACCATAGGCTTTATGCCAAGTCCTTTTACTCATTGCTCCAATTTTTGTTGTTGTTTACGGCATGGCCACGCAGACAAGATGACCTCAATATAATTCCCAATCCATCTCATTTGTTGTTTTTCATACTACTAAAACTACCACTAAGCAGCAGATGATATTGTTGACACTTTGCGCTTCAGTCCTTTCTTTTTGAGTGCATTCTTTTTGCAGATATTTGTCACCTTTTCCCTCTCTCTTTCATCCTCTCTCTCTCTTATAATCCTTCCTTGTCTATCCCTCAAATGTTACAGCTTCTATCAATAAATGTACTTCACCCTATCTCCTCCTCCGTACTGTAGCTCTGTCGTCGTTCTTTTCCACTTGCTGAAAATTGTTGTTGTCGGAGCTATTTTTTGATACCGCCTATTGACCTCGGCAAACCTCCAATGACCTTTTCTGCTCTTTGATTCAGTGGAAGAAAAATGAAAAATAAAAAACAAGAAGGCGTTGTGAGTGGATATCCTTGCCATTCGACGGCTCATTTGTTCCGCACATTATCAGTCTTCCTCGAATATTTCCTCTGTTGCACTCCCATCCCACGTATGGCTTTACGCAGAAATTAAGCTTCCTGATATTACCGCTGATAATCACTGCGTGCAGGTTGCGACTAAACAGATTTTTTTGAAGTAAAATAATTAAAAATCTCCAAGTCAGTTGAGGTAATGGCTGTTTTTCTCTTATCTTTATTAATGCACAATTCTTGGGAATTTCATCGAAATTCAAAATTTAAGCAAAATGAGAAAAGTCCATGAGAAAAGTTACGAGAAATCATCTTTCTATTCTCTTTTCCAAACATCGGTAAGTGATTCTTAAATAACTGAAATATAATTAATCAATAAAATATACTGATATTATTACTGCTTATTATAATTAAAAAAATTTTGAAGCGTAATACACAATGAACTAAGTTGGAAATTTCGACAATTTTTAGAAGGAAAGAATTTATTTTTGAATTTACTTACGATACATGACATATATGACTTGCTATTTGCGGGTGCAATTTGACTTAATTAGGATGAAGAAAGTTAGGAAGTTCAAGGTAAACAATGTAAAAACAAAAAAAAAGAATTGCAGTTGACGAATGACTATATTTCAAGAACAGTGATCTCTCAGCATTTTTGAGATAATGAACCGAACGAATCAAGCTGATCTGTGTTCCTTTTTTAAAGTTTCGCCTTTCAAATTAGACAACACTTTCTGGCAATTTTAGAATTTATAATTAAAATTTTTTATTCTTAGTTGGATTGAATAGTAACGACATTCGAATAACATCACACTTATTATTTATACTTTTGTGCAATCAAATACCTTAATCATTAATACTTATTATTCTTCATGATAAAAAGTTTTGAAAATAATAGATTAAAATTTAATGGTAATTTAACTGCTATCATTTGCATACATTAAATGCTATTAATTATATCATCGCTAAATTATAAAATGGAAAAGAAAGCAAAAATTTTGCTAGTTTTGTTAGCAAAATGAATAAAATTAAAAAAAAATTAGATTTCATATTCTCTTTGTTTAAAAAATAAATTATAAGTTTATAAGTTTACGCCAATCTTTATTCCATCCTTTCATTCATTGCTTGCTGAAAATAATAAATTTTTACGACAAATAAAAAGAAGACTATTTTAAGAGGAAAGTAAATTTTAAGAGATGAAATCAATTGGAGGTATCCATTTCTAACATTAATGTCAAGTAGTCCGTTTCATCATAAGTAATACCTAAAAGCTTTACATCTCTTCTGTCGTATAACTGTCGTATAGCATACATTACTGATGTAAAACTATTTTATATTTCCCATCAAATGTTATTCATAGTTTTTAGTAATAATTTTATTTCATACATAGTGATATGTATATATTTTTGTCAGTTATAATATTATGCCTGTTTTTCTTCTTAATACAAAAAAAAATTTTGCAAAATGCAAACGTTTTAAGTGTATTAAATTTAATTTTTGCGCCAATTTAAAATTTAGAATTTTTTTTCAAAATATCGCTACCGTAATGACTAATAATATCCTTAACACATGTTTCCTCTAGATGTCTGATCGGTCAGCATTTAGCATATCATTATTAGGTTTGAAGAGGGATAAGTGTGAACATGTGTAAGAACGATGGAGCAGTCAACTAAAAGCACATATTGATGTACTGTTTCTTTTATTTCTAACTGCATAAATCTCTATGAAATTCATAATCCCTTCTTCATCAAATTTATTTTTGTTTGCATGGATTATTTTCCCGTAGGCATGCGGTAGTTGAGAAGAGAAAATGCTATTGTATTGTAAGATGCATTTGAGTAGGAAGACATTAACACACATTGTGTATTTCCTTAACATATCTTATTTACTATTATTAGCCTAAATTTTACAAACTCTTACGGTATTTTGCGGTAATTTCGAAGAGATCTCAATGTCCTCCTTGAACTTTTTCTTCATTATTGACGACCTCTTTTCCCACCTGATGGCGCGAAGATGGCCTCCTTATTTTTTAATATCAAATATATTTTAGGAAGAATTCAACACGAAGCGACTGTAATATCCCAAAATTTCCAAATGTAATAGCAATATGACTTAGTTGTGAATCAAACGGACTACACAACTTGCGTATATAATTATTTATTGAAATAAAATGAGAAATTTCACGAGAATTATCGAACTAATTGTTTTGCCATTGGTAGGATTCGAGGAAATGTGAACTTTTCATAATTTTTTGTATGGAAAGATTACTGCCCGAAACATTGCCAGTACTTTTTACACTTTTAGAAAGCTTTCAGTTTAACAGAAACTGTCTGTGATGTTTTTGCTTATTATATTTGTCAATAAATTGTAATGAAAGAGGAAACGTTTGGATAAGTATAACTGAACTGATAACTAACTAGCAATAGCACTAATAATAACTGCAGTAGACGTTGCATTGTTGTGGTCTCTGATGACCACACATGCATTTTATGTAACATTTCTGCTACTGTTGAATAAATCTAAATGCAAGTGTCTGTGTGTGTGTGTGTGTGTATATTTTGTAATACAAATTAAAAGGACACAACCAACTACTACTCCATGTATCAATATATACACATGCGGTGACAAACAATTTTGAAATGTCGCCCCCGTCCTCGATATTATTTCTCGATTTCGTCCATGGCCCACCAAATGTTTACAACAAATAATTATTACAAATTTTCTATGCTCTTTTCTGATTCGCTCATCCTTTTGGCAATGATTTTATTGAATTATATAGTACATGGAACTTTTACTTTATTAATTGAGTTCGAAATCTGATGCCATGACGTTCATCTTTACTTTTTGCAGTTAAATATTTGTTTTTCACTAACTACCTTATTATTTAAATGGTTGTGCATGAAGTTAATTTAATTCTGTTGAACATTCCTGTTTAAAGTCACATTTCTGGTGTAATTTGGAAAAGTAGAAGAACCATCATCTTTCAGTTATTACGTGTGGACACTAACTGCTTGTAAGGCAAAAGATGCTAACAGTTCCAGAAGTTTCTTTTTTTACATAGAAAAGATTAGGGCAATGATCTTTCCATTGAGGCATGCGCCCGTGCAAAATACATTTTATGGATATGGAAAAGTTTTCATTAATATGAGGATAGCACGTGATGTGAGGATAAAGCGAAAATTTCCATTGATCATTTCTGTCCTTTAATTAGCAAACAAATTATCGCCGTGGCACTGCAAATATCAACTTGTAATAAATATTCAGTTAATTGATTAACCAAGTATATAGATTGCAGAGGGACAGATCAGGATAGTTTTTTTTGTAACAACAGCCGACAGTAATAATTTACTATTTTTTTACGTCTTGAATTTCTACACTCTGAACTTCTATATTTTTAAGTAAAACAACCTCAACCGTGTAGCGCACGAAGACTTATTTTCAGTAGCGTATTTTGTCATGGGATCGTCGTTCGGCCTGTTGTCTTACGGATGCACAATCAAAACTAAACCATCACAATCACAATCATCGTATATAGCACATCACCCATCATAATTTCATCTTTCGTTTTCCCGTAAACAGCATTCGCGTCTCTCTGTCACTCCGTTGCTTTTATCCCAACAAAATATTTCACTTCCACTTATTTCCTTATTTTTACTTCCATCTGTAGTGTCATTTTCGAAAACGAACTTAATATTTTATGCATATGCACATGTGTTGTTCCTCTATCCCTCTCTCTTTATTTTTCCGCTTCTCCCATCTCTCTCTCTCTCTCTCTCTCTTTATATATATATCGATAAGGATGGAAATGATTACAACGATTAGTTGTTGCAGGATAAACAGAAAAAGAAATTTGATTGCTCTAAATAATTATTAATTAAAAGTGCATATTATTTCCAAAAACGATTGTACTGCCATTAGTGCTGCTACTACTACTACCACTACCATCACTACTACTACTACTACTGCTACTGCTACTGCTACTCCTACTAGTACCAATACTAATATTAATACTACTACTACCAGCCATTAATAATAACTAACTATAAGTATATATATATATATATATATATATATATATATATATATATATATATATATATATATATATATATATATATATATATATATATACATACATTCTTATGTATATTTATGTTTGTTTCTCTCTCTCAGCTGAGAAATTTGTTAACAGAAGTGAAACGAAAATAATATTATTAGATGAGGATGTATTATTGTGTAAGGGAAGGGAAGGGAAGGGAAGAGAAGGAGAAGGAGTTGAGATGAAAAGGTTCCAATCGAGAAATGATCATTCTTTCGAAAAAGCAAAATAATTTCTGCGTTGGGTACTTCTGGCAAAGGACGCAGCCAGTCATCCATCTATCCATCCAAACAGCGGTCCAGCGATCCAAGAGATCCATCCATCCATCCACCTATTCATTCACTCCGATCTAACCAGCCAACCTTCTGATCCTGTCCTCTCCGCTTCCTTTTTCCGCCCCGTTTCTCTACTATCCTTCGTATCTTCTCCGCATCCGATCAAAACCAGCCTGCCAGCAGCATTTTTCTTCAGCTGCTGGTATTATGCATCAAATTTTCCCATATAACCGGTCATCAAAACAGATTATTTCCGCAGTTTACAAATTGTTGTTTTCATTTATTCAAAATAATATTTTGAACTTCGCCCCCCTTCCCCTCCTCTTCCTCGTCATTTCTCTCATTTGAATGTTAGCAACAGAAAAGAATTGAGAGTTCTGTGGTAAAAGAGTATCAAACGGAATAGCAGGGATTGAACAGAAGGCGAAGGAGACGGGTGAAGAAGGGAACAGGAAAAGGGGAAGATTTCACATCCATATATAAATTATTTTTATGCGAGTAAAATTATTCTGCAACATCGTTCAGGCTGAATTTTTGCGCACTTCTTCATTTCCAACCAGTTTTTCTTCTCGTATTGTTAGTTATCATCTTCTTGTCCATTTATAGGAATAATTTTATGGTTGTGTTATCCGAAATGAGAAATGGAAAACTTCCGGGTGGATGAATTAGTTCAGAAATTTTTAGTATTTAAATAAATTATAACAGTGAACCTAATTTGCCCTTTCTATTATTATTAATTAATCAATTATTATGATTATGAACTCAATTTTAGAAACTCATAAAATTCTCACGCAAAGTAAATTTTTCGAATATTAATCAATGTTACCTTAGCAATGAGTGGGTTAGATGACAATGCTTTGAATTTTGCACTTCAAAGCCATTCATGCCATTCATCAGTTGTAAATGTATTGAGATTATTTCTTCCGAATGAAAAAAAAACTTGGCTCGGTCAAGGCTTTTCTTCTGGCCCTGACTTTTTGTTGATGGAAGATTGCCTCCTTGTCTCAGTGGTGAAGAGATTACAATCGTTTAATTTCCTTCGTACTTTGTTTGATTTCTTGAATGAGTAAACGGATAGAAAATTTTCCACTTTCCGAACATAAATGCTACAGATTTGAAGGAAACATATGCGCAGTGATCAATTTCCGAAAGTTTCTATGCATTCCAGTACTCTCAAATTTTCATTTAATTTTAATTATAAGTCATTTGGTTATAATTTGTTTTCAATTAAAGCAAAGGTATTTATTTTCTAACAAAATTGTGGGAAAAAGTGTCTTTTTCTGCAAAATCATAGTTTAGAAAAAGTTATGAAATTGAATGGATTTTGAATTTCCCTTTTACACCTACCAATAATGACTTGTTAACCTAAATATGAATGAAGCCGCATTTTTTATTGGCAGATATCGCCGCCACTCTCTCCATTTCTCTAATAACTAAGTTGCTGTTGTTTACGGATTTCCAGTTTTCTTCTATCAAACAAAATCAGCAACTCATCCACCTGCGTGCATTTTAGTTGGAAAATATACGAAGTGACCGCTTCCGGTTATTGTCATGAAGGTCGAGCGAAAACGACGAGGGAGAAGTGATGCTGTAAACAACAGCAAGCTAAGTTGTAGTAGCACCAGTAGCACTTTTTTATTATTAGCAGTGGCAGCAGTAGTAGTAGTAGTAGCGTTAAGTAGTAGCGATAGCTTCTAAAAATGCTTTAGGCGATCGTCCCTCCTGCGCTTATACATAAATAATATAATTCCGCATGTTTATGCCATGTACAGAGGCCATTTTTCCTTCATCTCTTACTTTCCTTATTTTTCATTTTTAGCTTTTTCGTTTTCCGATTTCTTTCGCATGTTGTGAAGTGGGAAGAGAGAAAGAGAGAAAGGGAAAGGGAGGGAGAAAGGGTATTCAATATGTTATAATAACAATAGTACTCTACCACTGCGCTATACTACTCGCACTACTACTACGCTACTTACTACTACGACCACTTAACTACTACTACTATACTACTAGTACTATTACTACTACTACTACTATTACTACTACTTCTACTACTACTGCTGCAGCCACAACCGGTGTAAGAACCGGAAAAGTGACGGAAACGGATACTTTTCCGTAAACTATACCATTTTGTATAGACATGCAAATAAGCAAATAAACAATCATACACACAGAAGATTAATAAAATGGGCATATCTATGAAACTTGGTATTTAATGGTGGGATAATTTTACTTTTGAAATAATCAACAAACATGGAATGTAAGAAAAGGTGCTACCAACTGGAAGAGAACATAAACACATTTCTTCTTTTCTCCATTTCATTTCACTGAACCACGTGAGATTAAATCCTCAATAATACAATTTATGATGAAGAAAAAGAACTGTGATTCGTATTACTGAGATTTGTATTTTTTAGTTCTTTTAATCTAATCGATTTCTAATTAGTTTTTAACAGAAACTCATATATTCCTAGTATTTCCACCTTCTGCAACAATGAAAGCCCAAAATTTTCTTGCTTTGATAGCAAAAATGTATTTTACTTGTGATTTTAGTGAAGTTACCGCATAATTTTGTGTTGACTTCACGTTTTTTTTATTGTTTTGGACAAATAACTCCCGCAACTATTATCGCATTATTTATGTTTGAACTGATGCGACTGCTTGCCCTAACCTTCTTATCAGATAGCGTGTGGTTAAATTTGTTGTAGCTCTTACCTCAATTCGTCGTTGTAGTTGATCTAAAATGAAAAAATTGTAGTATAGTACGAAATACATTCTTTACTTAAATGAATGTTTATAGGTGTTGGATGGTAGTCAAACTATGCGGGTGATACGTTTTCACCGGTTCTCCTGATAACATCCCGAAAATAACCCTGTATAACAGCAGTGGTGAGCAAAAGTAGCGAGGAAATTTAAAAGGGAAGAACTGAAATTTTACAAAACAAAAAAAAACAATCAAGGAGGACAAGTATTCATCAGAATTTAATGAATTATGAGGAATTAAGGGAAAATCGAACGGATGGTTACTGCAAAGGAGCAACGTCTTCAACAAGGTATTTCTTTTCAGTCTTTTTATTTTTCTTGGCTTCACGGTTATCGATCCTATTACCCTCAACACGTGGTAATGATTGATAAGAAAGATGAGATTCTTATATTCCTGCTCTTCGTCTCATCATTCTACTGAATATTATCAATATTATCATTAGACATTGTGGGATTAAAATGGAAAAAAAGTATTGATCCATCGAAGAACACTTTTTAAGCTATGCGATGCACATTTTTTTGATACATTTTCATTCTGCAACATTCAAACATGTAATGTTGGAAAGTATCATTCGGTCATTTCAAATCGTCCATATCCACCGATCGAACCAGTGAATTCTGAATATAAATTTAAATATATAATGTTATACTTCCAGTCTTATACAAATAATTTTTTTATTCTTAAACCAGCGAAATGCTTAAATATATGCTCATAACTAATTTATACGTGTGCTAGCTATCATTCTGCATTACTCAACTAATCCAAAAAGATTGAAGCAGTTTTACAAGAATCATTTGCGCCAAATGCTTGAATATATATATGAGTTATAACGATGGCACTGTTGTTTTTTCATTTTTTATTGTTGACAATAAAATGTCATCTTATTTCCTTTTCCATTTTATTTTCTCTTTTCACTTTCAATTTCTTTCTTTCTTTTTCTTCGTCACTGATCGGGAATTTTTTTACTAAAAGTTGGTTTATCTAAATCAACATGAAAGCATTATAAAACGAAATTTTTCCTTTATAGAATTCGTTTTTTCCCCGTTTTTAAATCGTCTATCTAAAAGCTACGTGTTTTATCTTCTAAGTATGGTGTAGTTTTTCAATCGATTTGAAAAATTTGTGCTATTTTTGTCAAATGGTTTATTCAACGAATCAGGTTGATTGCGAATGATATTATTGGTTTTGTTATCAGTGAATGATTTTTTTTTTGTTTCTCATCCGTCTTTTTTACGGAATAGAAATTATCCAAAGCCGAAATTATTATTGCCTTTTGTCTTCATCATTCAAAAATCTAACTTAATACATTATTTTCTTATTTAACTGAATTCCTTTCCAGAATTATACCGATAATACACTTGGCTTTCGTCCAATGCAGCAGGATAAGAACGTTACTGAAACGGCTGGCGTAAGCCTATCATCCATCACTCCTTATGACAGTTTCGTCCAACAAAAACAACAGCAGCAACCACCAAGTGGTAGTTCACTGTTACCGACTGGACTGATATCACCAAATTCTTCTGAGCTATTAAGTTCAGATGGAGGGGATTCTTCAGATGTGCAGGATCAGCAACAGCATCAGAATGAAACGACGCAGAAATTGTTAGCTCATCTGAATTCAACTATTAACAGCAGTTCAGTATCGCACGCAGTAACACCTGAACAAATTTACATAGCTGCTGCAGCCGTAGAAGAAGCGAAACTGCTCGAAACTAGGAAACAGCAACTTCTCCAAAAATTGCAACAACAACTGAACAGTAATAAAGTATCATCCCCTAATGGTACCGCTAGTGCAGCCGTTGCAGCGCAACTTTGGTTACAACAGAGTTGTGCTACAACGGCATCACTGCAGCAACAGCAGAAGCTGACGAATAAGATAAACCAAAATCAGCCTTCGATAATTTTAGCCAATTATTCGACTGCTGGAAATCTCGTACCTGAAACACATGCACAACAACAAATTATAGCTGTTCAACAAGATGTTCAGCAGCAGCAGCAGCAACAACAACAACAACAACAATTGCAGCAAACTGCATTCCTGAATTCTGACTATCAACATCTTGTACCAAATGGTGACTTACGCTTGAAATGTCAAAGTGAACAACAATCATCATCAGATCCCAAAACTGTTACGGTAGCGCAACATCACACTCTTCCGTCACCTCATTATGCGGTACATGCTGATGGTAGTGGTTGTAGTGCTTTCCGGCAACCACAACGTCAACAATACTTCTTGAATCAAAATACGGAATCACAGCAGGATCATGGTTCAACAGCAACAGTTACTCGAGACTGTGTTAATACACCAGATTTTAGTCTACCATTATCATCGTCAACTTCTTCCTATGTGCCATCGTTACCGCGGAATTATATCATATCCGTGGAAAAGGAATATGACAACAGAGAAGATACCAGTGAATCAAAGCTTGTCATCAGTGATGTCGAATCGACTGAGGACTGTAATAAAAATGATAGAACGAGTGAGCCTTCTCCGGTTAGCAAAGTACCTGGCGAAAGAAGAGGAACAGAAGGACAACAGTTGTTAACAGTCGGAAGCAGCAGTGAAATTATCGGCATCTCGACATACGCAACAGTGGGTGCGGTGATTCATAAGGACAGTGATGAATTTACTGAAAAAATAAATGTAGACGAACAACCAAAAATGAAGTCTATTTTAGATTTCGGTGAATTTGATTTTCCAATTTCCGATTGAATATATACCTCGTTGAATCAACAGAACGGTTTAGTGATTAATAAAACTCTAACTTTGTAAATTCATATTACCATAAATGTGCAACACTGAATAACTGGACAGTAAGCCATCAAAAGATATTTTAAATTCTATTCAAATTAATACAATTTACAAGCACATATTCTATACTTTGTTTTGTCTTATTTGTGTCGTTTGTACCGCGCAATAAGCGATATTTGTTTATAATTGCAAATAAGATGGAATTGTTAGGCATCGAAAGATTTAAAAAAAAGCAGATATATATGTGTAAATGAGTTTTGAGTCCTAAAAGACTTTTAATTTTTCAAAATTTGTTTAATTCGGAATTGCAGAACATTTTTTCATCTATTTTTGACCTGTATTAGTATACGTGTTCTACTGTTGATAAGCGGTGGAATGAAACATTTTTCAGTAGATGGCGAAGTGGAAATAGATGTTGAGAATAAAGAAAGTGATGACGATGAAACGGAGGGAAGAATGGTGGCGGGTAATAACGGTGCCGGAAGCGGAATAGTTGATGATGGCGAGAGCAGGTATTACCGTAACCCATAACTCAACTTTAAGTGTGAAATTTTGCATTTCCAGGCTTCCTTGAGTTTTTTCTAAAGCTCTGACATTTGCATATATTTCTCGAAAAGGTTACTAATACACATCGAAATAAGTATTACTAAAAACATTTTAGACTTGTGGTGGATAATGCGGAGTCCTCTGAAATACACGAAACGCGCACGGATGCACCTTTTGAGCAAACTCAATTTGCAGCAATGCGTATTGAAGAACGTATTCTAAACGAAAAATTAGTCTCTTCCACAACACCTTCAATAGCGGCAACCTCAAGTTCCATTGTCAACACTCCAAGCCCATGCCATCTTTCCGCTCCGCAAGGTCCATCTATAGCATCAAATCCACGATCCGAATCCGTTTCTAGCGCGCCTGGTTCGTCAACGTTCTGTCGTGCTCCTGGCCTAGGTCCGGTGAACACAACGGAAACACAACAGCCTGGTACTTCACTTCCACTTGTATGTAATATATGTGGCTTTTCATGCAATTCCAAATTTCATTATAATTCTCATATGAACACCCATGGTGATCATCAGTGCACGATGTGTGATTACACGTCACGCACGGAGGGACGCTTGAAGAAACATATGCGTGATTCACATACCGTGGAGGAACAACTTGCCGCAGGTCTTGATATAGAGCAAGCATTAACAGGCAGTACGTCAACATCTAGTACACCGGTGGCGCGAATTACGACAACGCCCGTAGATGGCAATAATTTTTCGACCTCAATGGCTTCCGTCTTGGAAGCAGCTAATCTAGCGGCAGCTGCGCAAGCTGCTGCTGCACAAGCCGCTGCTGCTAGCAGTTCATCCAGTTCAAGCAGTGGTGCAGCAACATCAGCACCGAGTGACTCCGGTAGTGGTCTCAGTTTGCCATCCGGTTCAGGAACTCCACCATCTAGTGATGTAATTTCATCATCATCGCTCGCAGGTGCTGCGCAATCTATAAGTGGATTGATGCCATCAGCATTGGATCAAATTCGTGCATTTGCGGAAAATCCAAGCGTGCTACCGGATTTGTCATCAGCAAACTTAGCAACAGCATTGATTTCACAGGGCCTTCTTAGTTCACAAGCATTTCACGAAGGTATAAAATCGATAAACAGCGATGAACAATCGGTCAGTCCAGTGAACGGTGATAAACCAAGGCAGTGTTCGAGTAAACCGAAAACTTACAAGTGCAAGCAATGTTGTCATGTCAGTACTTCCAAAGAAGAACAATGGGCCCATGCCCGAACTCATATACCCGTCGAGAAGCAACTTGGCTGTACAAGATGCGGTTTTGTCACTGAATACAAGCATCATTTGGTATGACTTTTCAGTTCATTTTTTTTCACTGATATTTTTTCCCCTGTTTTATTTCTAGTGAGCAGAAATACCTGTAAATCAAAGTTAGGATAAAAATTAATTTGTTAATTCGATTTTTTTAATGGTACAATTAAACACTACTTTCGGTTTCGCATATACGTAGCATCACGAATAACAGCAATCGAATTTTTTTTCTTTCTTTTGAATGAGAGGACAGCGATTTTCTTTAACGAAAGAAAAAAAAACAAAATTAGTACGGAAAGGTATTCCGAGAACGAATAATCCGTGTTACTCCAGGAATATCATTTACGAAATCATATGGGATCGAAACCATTCCACTGTAAGAAATGCGCTTATTCTTGTGTCAACAAATCGATGCTTAATTCACATATGAAATCACACACAAATATTTACCAATTTCGTTGTCGTGACTGTACCTATGCTACGAAATATTGTCATAGCTTGAAATTGCACCTGAGGAAGTACAACCATAATCGAGCTACTGATGTCACCGATTCAGCTGTAAGCATTGCTGTCAGTGCTACCGATAGCACTAGTAATCTTTGCAATGGTAACTAATTTTTGTCATATTTTTTTCTTTAATTACTTACAAGTTTAAAATGATTTGGATGTAGGAAGTGATTCACTGAAACCTTATTTTTTCTTATTCATTAGAGGGTTTTTTGAATTATTTAGAAGTTTTATATAATGGAATATATGACATATTAAGCTAATTTGTTTGAGGTTCAACGCAAGCAGTTGCGGAAAATGATGATACGGCGATGCGACATCTTAATGAATCTCATGCTATACAGTCCGGTGATAGTTCCTCACCAGAACCGATGCCAACAACATCAACCATGGCACAGGAGTTAAGTGCTGCGTTGGGTATGACACCAGTTGTCACCAGTAATTCTCTAAACATAGCTTCACATCTACTTTTCCGTCAACAACATCAGGTGCATATTTATTTTTCATTTTTTAAATATTGTGCATAAATATTTCAGGTATATCTGATAATACAACCTATCAATTGTTCCTTGAATATCTTCTATAGATAAGCATTTTTTCTTTTTCTCGTAAAATTCAGATGAAAACTTTGAATAATGTTAATAGTGATATAGGAGGTATGAGGTAAATTTCTGTGCATAATTAAGTAAGTTAGAGAGAGCAGAATTAATTGGATTATGGATGGAATGATATTTGCAGATGGAAGAAATGGAATTATTGCTTCGATTGAAAAATATGGCTGGAATGAATCCAGGTGCTATGCTTGGCATATCGTTACAGTGCCCAGCATGCAGTTACCAAGCGATCAATCAGGGCGATAGTTTACGACATCAGTTGGGCCATCTGATCGGTCCAAACAGCGAAAATCCGCTAATTCCACTGTACAATATATTTGGCATGCAACAACCAGCTGGTGGTGTACCAAGCGAAACATCATTGTCCGTATTCTTTGGGTCACTTTAAATGTTTTAAAATTGTATCTTGTAGATCACTTTCGACCTTTCATTCTTAAATTCGTCAGTTATCCTAGGTCCATTAACCTAGATGAGAGAATTGGCTCTATTTGTCCACCTATATAGTTGATCCACATTTTTTAATTTAGGCAAAGTTATCATTCATTAAAAAAAAGATCCAACATTTCTGTTCCTACTCAAAATAGATTTGATTTAGCAACAAATCATTCGAGGTTTTTTCTCGCTTACATTTCACATAAATTACAGCGAATCAAGCAGTAATATGAATGAACAAATGGAACAACAGGATGAAGAAATGGAAATAGAAACGTCAAAAGTGGATGTGGATGATTTTATTAGTAGTATTAGTGGTGCTGAAGTTGATGAAAAACCTAGCATAGACGATTCGGAAGACCATATTATGAGCGACATTTCCGGTACGCGCTATTTTATTGTTTTTACAAAATTTAATGAAGGTATTATACGAAAATTCTTATCGGGATTTCAAGCATATTGAGATTCGGATATCGTCGACTGACTAAAGCTGTACTATTTAAATTAACGTTAGCGTACTTGATAACACTTTAAACGGGACATTTCAACAAATGGTTAGTAACCAGTCATGTTCAGTGTTCAACTTTTAAAATGTGGAGGATCGGGCGCTAATCTAGTTTAGTAGCAGTAGCAGTAAATTTTTAGGCAACAATCAACTTTATTTAGATCAAAAAAGTGATTTTACGGAATCATCAGATCACTTTAAGTAATCCGATTTTACAAAGCAGATTTATTTGAGATGTTAATATCATCGAAAGTGATCAAATAAAAAACCCTACAAAACGATTTCATTTCAGGTGAATCACATGATTCACCAAGTTCTGGAAAGAGCAGCATTGATGAGGGATCATCAAGCATTGAACAGGAAAGCGACAAAGGTGCAAAAAAGCGAAAAGCTGGTCTGAAGCTAAACCAAATCGCTGCACGGCTGCAGGAGAAAAATTCACCAGAAAATCCCGGTTCCAGTGATAGCGTAAATGATTCTAAATATGAAGTGAGATCTTTAATTATTTAAATTATTGGTTCTTTTCTTTCTGATCTTTTATATATTATGATCATCCTTTTACTGTAGAAAAAATTCTTTCTGAAATGAAATTTCCGCTTCAAAATATGTTTTGCAATTAGTAATGCGACAGTTTCAGGGATTGCTGTTATCAGGAGTAAAGGAGAATTCAATGAACGAAATGAGCGGAACTTCGTTAGGTATAACTTTAGATTCACAAGAGGCACCATCAATATCATCGTTACCATCAACAACACCTCTAGCACCACAGCCGCAAATGGTACCACCTCTCGGAATGCATAACGATCTGATCAATTTAAGCAATTTAAATATTTTCCAGCAAGCATGTATCGCCCATATGCAAGAAATGGAGGTTTGTTTTTTTTGACTAATTTTGATAATTATTTAAATAAATTTCAACTTTCTCTCTCTGTCATGAATGTTAAATGGTGAAAATTATTTTTACACTTGCAAAATAAATTAAAAGCTCGTTTCTTCTTTCATTTATTTTTATTTCAGCGTAAGCTACATATCTTAGAAATGTGGCGTTTTTCATGCGGACATTGTAAAATGGCATTCCAAGATGAGCCATTATATCATATTCATATGGGATATCACGGTTATGAGAATCCATTCAAGTGTAATCGTTGTGGTCAAGCATGTTCTGATTTTCTTACATTCAATCTTCATTTGTTACAAGCAAAACATTGAAATCTTCCCACATATGGAATTTATTCCGTAATTATCTCCACAACAACTTATCATTCTCTTCATCCTATGTTTAGAGAAATTTCAGGCTTGCATCTCACTTTTATAAATATTTCCATATATACATATTGAAAAACCCTTAGCAGGAATATATGTCATTGTCTTTTTTCGATTTTTGTATTATTTGCTATTTTAAGCATAATTCATTCATTCCTTCCTTTGCAGTGTTATTTTTGTAACTAACACTACTGTAAAAAGGTTTATTTTAGACATGAAAAAATTTAGTCCATATTGATATTTTATTGGAAAGAAAAGAAAAGTCGATCATAATTCCATTTATTTCTTTTTTTATTTAAAAAAAAGAGACAAACAATGTTTAATATTTGAAAAAATTATTTCACCTTAGGTATTTTTGTTTTTCTCAATTTTAAATCTAACAAAAGCTGAAAATGATTTGAAATTACTTTACACATTGCACTTCTGTGATCAACGAAAATGTCATTTATCAGTTGTTACTTTCGTATGACACAGAAATGAAAGTTTTGCCGCAATTTATTCATTTATTCTAAATTACTGTTCATGTTATATTCTCTTCTGAAATGCAGGCTAAAAATGATGTCTCAGGCTGTCTTTCTATTTCTCAGGCACATAACTGCCTCAGTTCATCAAATTATGGTTTATTTTTTTTCTCTCTCCATCATTTTAATACGTTTCATTATCAGTAATTATTTTATCTTGTACATATATATAGGGATCAATCCATTTTGTTGTTTTATTATTTTTTTTTTCATTATTTCGTATTTTGATTTATAATTTCCCAGAAAATACTATTTTTTTTGAAAGGAAAAATTTTCCGGAAAATTTACAATTTATTTTTCAATGAAACCTTTTTTTCCCCATTTCCAATTGCATCATTTTTTTTGTTGTTCGTTCTCATTTTTTTCATTGTTCACCAAATGACTGATAATTCCTGTCTACCTCATTGATATTTCCAAAAAAAAGGAAAAGCTCTTTGTGTTAAAATTTCCATTCCATTAAATAATGATTTTCATATTTATTCCATATAAAAAAGCTGAATCTTCCTTTTTGTTTTTAGGTTTCAGGATTTCTTTTATGGTGGAAGTATGAAAATGTTTTTGTTGTTGACTTTTTTCCTCTTTTTTTCTGGAAATAATATAGTATGTATTTGTTATACATCTGGAAGGCTGCCTCAGGGCTTAAGAAATGTGTATAAATTTAGGTAAAGTGGGAAATAGAATAGTGATAATAATTCAGGGTAAACTTATCGCCCTTCGAGAATTTAACGGATCAGAAGTTTTCCAGAAGCATCATGTCCTTTTTCATTGTAAATATCCGTTTTGCCAAAAATTTACATTCTGGGATGTGCACTCAGAGCATCTTTTTTCTTAAAATCATACTATCTCAGTTGTCAAGTGTGTCTCTATCAAATTTTCACATTACTTATTTCAATTCATAATTTTATAATTGTCTATATTTCTCTATTTTCCGTTCATATTATTATTATTATTTATTATATTACTATTATTATTATTCTCAAATACGTGGTGGGATTATACGGTTACTTTGATATCAACTCAGGGAATTGTATCGTCGATAACCGAAATCGCCGACGTATCCATCACATTTTATTATTTCATGTTAATGGAATATTTTTTTTGTTCTAAATTTTTATACAAAAATTTTATACAAAGATCATAATGATCGTTAGTTACATTCATTTCATGATCCTTAACCTTTGACTATTTTGATGTTTGTGCAATGTCGTTCCAAAGATATTCAGAATTAGCAAGGTTAATAGTGTTGAGTGGATGTACTAAACTGTATTATAATGAATACGTTATTAGTTCTTTTTCTAAAGAAAATTTGTTTTCTTTATAAATTTGATAATGTTGAATTCAGGAATATGAATAATATTCATTGCTCTAACCTCCTCACCTCACACCATCACTCTCATATCGCTCAGGTTCTTTGCTTTGTTCGTTCATAGTTTTCTTTTTTTAAAAAAGTACTGTACTGTTCATTCTTGATTTTCGACGATGCTCTGACATATTCCAATTTATTTTACTTTCCAATGCTTCTAATTCATATGAAGTTATTGTTATGTATAAGAGTTATTATTTCTTATTTCTGTCGGCATAGTACACCATTTTCAGCTACTTCATGCAATAACCTAATCACAAACTTGCAGTTTTCTGCTTAGCTCAAACGAACGATAATATTCACCTCACTGCTCTTCTTAAATACTCTTAGTTTATTACGTTGCTCCGGGTGTTAACTTTGTTTCGTTTCGTGGTTCATAGTGTTCCCGGTTCCCACGACTACTAAAGAAATCCACTCCTCAGTAGTATAAATTTATGGAATTAACACCATTTGCACTCAAGAAGTTATTTAAAAATCGCACTTTTCTAAAACACATGATGAAAAGAATGGTATTTCAACATAATACTGATTGCTTCCGGCTTTTTAAAAAAAACTCAGCTGTGAGCTTTGAAATATAAATTTATCAGTGCTGGTGGATTCACACCAATCGGCGGCACATGTTTCAGGAAAAAATCAAAACAAATTTGATTACTTGGACATTATCAGATTTTGAAAAATCCAAAAATAAAGATGCATTTCTTTTTTAAAAATGAACCAGAATAAACCAAGCAAACGGTTCCCGTAAAAAATCCATACATTGGTACGACGAAGTTAAAAGTCGGTCAAAAATAAAGCAATAAAGAGCTGGAAGGAATCACGGATACACGAGATAATGTTAATTTATAACGGGCCTTTAATTAAAACAAAAAGGTGAAGCACGATGAAAATTACGTATAGAGAGGGTACATTCTTCGTCTTACACAAAACCAAAGTCTTTGTTCTTGATGGCTGTTAACAGCTTCGATTTCAGGACTTTTTTGCTCGGGTATAGTGGAACATACAACCTAAAACTTTTAATTAAAAGGAGTACGTTATCATCAACGAAAGGAAAACAAAAACATTCCTTACAGTATCATTTCTTAGTTTTTCTCGACAAGTTCTACTCTTGTCAGTATAAATTCATTCTAAAAGAAGCAATTCATCGGTCAGTCGACCTCTTTCACTTCTTCCTCCTCAAAATAATGAAACATACCGGGAAATACATGTATTAGCCGTAGGCAGATGATCATCCACCGGGCGTACAATAACTGTTGGCATCGGTTGGAAGCCATCTTCACTTGGTGGAAGTGTTGGTGAACCGGTCCAGAAAAAGATCAAATCCTAAAAAATCAAATACATTCACGAAATGACAACCTAAAACAAGGAAAAACAAGGAAGGATGAAAACCGAAATATTTCAGTCTAAATGCCAGTGCGCTAAAAATTTCGGAATTGATACCAATTACCTTTCAAATTAAAGACTTCAGTGCTTTACCTGTTTTTCTTGATTATTGAGCTTGTTACATATTGACCAGAACCATCCTTTGAACTTCTGAAGTAATTCTGGTGATGCCGAACTTTCATCTGTGAATGTCGTATAGCTCTGCATTAAAGCCATCGAGATCTGAATTACCGGTGTAAGAAAAGTAAAAATAAGCACTAAGTGTCAACCCAGCCTAAAAAATAAACGCGATAGCGCTTTTACTAGGTTGCAAAACAATACCAAATTCTTCGGTATAAAGGAAAATTTCAATTGGAACAGATCAATTCTTAGAAAGCTTATAATCGCAAATTCAAAAGATCTTTGGCCATTATATCGAACATATTCAACAATTATCATTCTGTTGGTAAGTATTGAATATGCCCGGCAAAATCTCCAGAAGATTAATCGAGAATAAGCAACAAAGTTACTGCTGCCAAAAAAAACCTCTTGTGTTCCACAAAGCAACAAACGCAAATCCTCGGCTGTCATATTTGCCAGTGAACCAAGCGGGATTACGTCATATACGCCTTGCTTAATAGCCTGAAGAGCGGAGTCAGAGAAGAAAAACCACATTCGCTACAAAGAATATACATAAAAAGATGACACTAAAACCGCAATGGACTTACCTCAAGGCATTTTAAATGATTTCCTAGCATACGCGCTTCTACGAACAGATAGATATATTCCACAACATTTTCATGGGTTACTGCAGTATTTGCACCACCCGGTTTCAGCTCAACAGTACCTCCACCCTACAGTAAAAATTTTTCGTTATGACATTATTGCAGATTACACCACTATTCATCATCGAAGAAAAAAAATGAAACACTGAGTATTCTAAGTTCATGAATTCTAGTTTTCATATTTTTCTAAAGAGAAATAATGCACTCAATCATATTTTTGCTTGATCCACAATAATAATTCTACTCAAACAGACAAAATCAATAACTTGCGTAGAGATCCTCGCTACAGCACTGAGAAACGAAGGAGGTATTTACAATCACGAGGAGGCACGTTAAAGTTCAGCAAAAGTTTAACTTTTTAGTTGGTTATTTTTTGCAGAGGATACAGGAAAACATAACTTTTATTTTATCAAATCAGTTTATTTCCGCCGGCCATACGCCGGCTTTTTCTTGCCTTCAAACTAATAGATAAGTCATAATAGTTTCCCATGTGAAGTAAAGCAATTAATCAATTATTCTGTTTACTTTATCCACTTGACCTTTGCTAAAATTACATTCCATCTTCTCTGCATTTCTGTCTCTCCTTCTTGTAAATCCTCCATAAGTACCAAGTACGGCATTTCTAAACTGTAGGAGAAAGTTAAATCGTACCTCTTGTTCAGGAACAGCGACTTCGAAAGTTAAATACAAATTATTAATTTGTTCAGGTCGGGTTGGGCCTTCATTAAATACCAATGTACGCATCGATTCGAATAAAACAGGATCATAAAACGCGAGATCAAACCAGTTGATCGGACGTCCAAGAATAAATTTTAGCACATGTCGGCAAAGATGCAGTGGGAATATTTCCATTTGCATCAGACAAATTCCGATCATTCTGTAACGCTTATGTTGAAGAAATAAAACCAAAGATTACGCCCGACACATGCACTACATTTTTATTTTGAATTTCCTTATTTATTATATATCAAACATATACCACGAAATCACTCACCTCCCAACATTTCGAAAAGCATTTAAACGGTGTGTTGAGTTTTTACCAGCAATTGGAGTGTAATAGCCAGTCTTACTTGGACAGTAAAACAGTGGCGCTGTATCATCATCCAAGTTACTTGTGCCTGAATCATTGGCAGCTGAAATCCAGATGGTGTAAATATATATCACACAGAATAAGTGAAAGAATCGTATGCTAAATTTCAATCATCTACATACGCATTCTTAAACATATGCATTCTCTTGAGTACAACAGCCTTCATTTTCTGTAACATCCGCTTGTCATTTTGTTGTTTTTGTTGTACATGATAAAGATACAAAAAGCTAAAGCAGAAAACAGTACAGTTATTGCTTTAATTGTTAAAGCTATTTTCTCCCTCTTTAGTTTTTAGAAGCGCAGAATTCACACAGGCTGTACAAATGGCACAACACATTAATAATAGTACATTTCAAATTCATACAATTGAGATTTGGAGTGCTAGAAGCACGTGCTATTGGTCCACTTTTTGCTTGCGCTGGTTGTCCACGATTCAAAGATGCTGATTCGTTAGCACGATCTCCATCGCCATTCCCCAGACCAGCTGCCTGAATCATTTCAGATGCTTCTTCTACCTGAGCACGAAGAAGCTCTTCACTAGCAAGTATCGTTATTAGTTGGTGTGGCTGAAGATCCAGCAACATGCCCGTAATTTTGTTGCATAAGTGCTGCAATTTTCTCAGACAATTGGAAACAAAATGCATAATTCCAAAGAAACCCAAAACTAAAACTTTCATATGAGAAGACTCTCTTTCCATAACAGCTGGAAATCATAAAAACTTAAATTTGCAAAAAACTCTGTGATTGAAAACAAATCTCATATTTAATATATTCCTCAAAAATCTTGAAATACAGTTTACAGAAAATCTTACCGGTCTTATTGCACGAACCCGTGACAATAATCTTTCGCCTAGTGTTTCCCTTTCGGGTTCCCAAGCTGCCGGGGCTTGGGATGTTGTCAGATTATCAATATTAGATGGTGCGGCTGCCTCACCATCACCTGGTGGTTCATTAAGGTGCGGCTGATGTCGTGAATAATACGAAGGCGAAGAAACAGACAGGGTATATCGACTGAAAATATTACTTTAAGAGTGGAATCTTCTATCACTTATTCATCTACTTGGATTAGTATATCTTTTTGCTGCCATTCTTTCAGCAGAATGCTAAACTCTTTCCCAACAACTTATGTCTTCGACGTTTTACACATAAAATTTATTTTCAAATAACCAACTTTCGCAAACTCCGCCGTCTTCCAGCCATTGATAAACTATTTAAAAGGATTGCACTTCGATCACGATAACTTCCACGACCGGATCCGCGGTTGCCTAAAACTTTGATTCCCTCAGCTTTATCAATTTTGAGTACCACTAACGTTGAAAAATGGATCATCTATGTTCAATAAAACTTGTATAACTTAAAAATAGCAATATGTTCATGATACAGATAAAACGAACCTGATGATGGTTGGGAATCTCCAGGTAAGCTGCCAAAAGCAGCTAAAACTTGTGTTTCTGTTGGTAACCGCTTCATTGTCAGAAATGCGTCCGCAATAGCTGCGTAGAAACTTCTTGCTACACCACTTCCTTCTCCGGGCTCATTTTTAAAAGTGACTTTTACCTGAAACTAAGGAATTCAAAAAAACAAATAAAAGAGCAACTTTTAGGTCTTCAACATTTCAAATTTATGTTCCGGTGGTTACCAAAATCTTAATTGATGCAGTAGATACTAGGATGTTGAAAAGTATGACGTATCCTCTACAGCAATCAGTGCCGGCCTATCTCAGTTGTTTCAACGAAATGCAAAAAAAAACAGAACCTTATGACAAGCAAGAGGAGGTGCATCAGAATCATCTTTATTGCTACCGCTGGCCCATGAAAGATTAACTAGTCTGACCGATCTTATGGAACCAAACTCTCGAGGAGAATCGGTACTGTTGCTCTGTGCCGAATTTGCAGATGACGAACTACTAACACGACGCGAATAATGCACGTTCAATTGACGTATTGTCTGTGCAATCATTTCATGCTTGTCTCGTTCAATCTAAAACGTGAAAAGTGGTAAAGCATCTTAGAGCAATTAGCTCGACCATTATTACTATTTCCCCTAAATGTCATCCAGCGATTTCATCGGAGAATTTTTTTCGTACAGTTTCTCCATCTTAATAGAAGTAAGTAACCAAATAACACTCAAACATTGAAGAAACTTTAAAGATCTGTGATGTCTATCCATCTACTATAACTAGATGCCCAAAACCGATGGCAACGCTGATGCGAAAAAATTAGTATATATAACCATCGACCAATTAACATTCACTTAACTTAACCCTCTGTTTATGTGCAAACAAACCTCGAAAGCAATGTCCTTGCTTTGTGCTGCCTTGAACTTTTCCATTTTCTTACGGAATTGTGCCTCACGTACCAAAAAACCAGCCATTTCATTCAAAAGCATTGAACCCGTAACTTCACCACCACAAGCGATTAGCAATTGGTCGCTAAATGCCTGAAAGATCGCTAATTTATGTTTGAATCACGAAATTCGTAGATACCAGCCTCTTCTCTTTGCAAACGAGTAATTAAACTGCACATAAAAAGTAACTGTGAAAATTCAACAAAATGAGAAAGAAAATTTCGAAATTATCCACATCGACCACGTTTTAAATGTTGATTACCTTTGCCATCAAATTTAGTGTATTCTTCCAACGCGCCAGTGACTTGTGCACATGACTTTGATTACTGCGATGTAATGCACTCCTCAAACTTTCCAACTGTATCGCGACAAAACCGCGAGGTGGTGGGACAGTAGATGACGAGCATAATCGCCGACGCTTCCCTAAATCATTAAGTCATAGTAAAAAGAAATGCAAACACGAATGTAATACAGATTTATCTAAGTTCAGTAGAAAAATTCTAACCTTGCACTAGTGGTTCATTTGATACACTCTTCGAATGCACAATTACATTGGGACGTGAAAGCCCACTTATAGGCACCTCTTTTTCTTCTGCAAGAAGGTCAGAATAGAGAAAAAAACTTTTTTAAAAACATTAACATTAATTAAGCAAAATTAATTACAAAAAAAAACGATGGGAGACAAACCACTGGTATTTACAGGCAGTATTTCCTGATAATTTGACCACGGGGCAACTAATCCTTGATGTGCTGGATGCTTTGCTCCGTGTTCTCGAACACTTTTCTACAATCAATATACAACCGTTCAGAGCACAACGTGTTTAAAAACGTTACTAGAATTTTGAATTCCTTTTTTCCATTAGATTTTATTTTCTCTTTACATCAGATTATTGCCAATTCCATATCCATTACACATAAAGGGAAATTACACATTCGAAATTGAAAATAGTGTAATAATTGCTAATACTTTGTTAGGAAAAAATAAAAGATATCATAAATTGATGAAATGCTTTTATTATAATTAACTGAGCAAAACCGAACCCTATGTTCACAAATAGTCTTGTGCTTTATCGGCAACCCGAACATTTCTTCTTTTTCAATATCTGGTCTCAAAAGCTGTGGACGCTCAGCCAGCGCCAAAGAATCTACGCATTTATGCTCAAATGCATGATAATTGGACGATGATGCAATACCAGGATAAAGCAGTGAATTGGAACGCTAAAACCAAAGTCATATATTGAAAATCATTTAAAACTTTGGAAGAAATCCGGACGGAAGAGAATGTACATATCTGAACTAAGTACCTGGAAAAAATCGGTCATCAGTGCAGCTGCTTGAACACCTGGTTTACCGCTATCAGCAGCCTACAATCAATATACTAAGGATAATATTCTGCAAATTCGTTTTAAATGAATGGGAAATCAGATAAAGCAGATAAAACAGCTAGAAACTTCATTTCACCACGTTTTTCAGCTTTCTACTACATAAATCACTTTTTAACAATAGCAGAGCATAAATAACTAACGGAAGCTTCATCGTTTTGAAACATATCGATAACTTCTTTATCGCTCGTAACGTTTTCAGCTGAGCTTAATCCTAATGCAATTCTGGCATCTAACTTCTCCAGCATATCAGTTAACGATAAATATGCGTCTGCCACAAAAGCTAAAGCTTTCAATGCATTGAATTCGATAATCGGGACATCATCACCATTTTCAGAAGCATGAGAACGCATCAGTGCTGTTATATAGTCAAAGAAATCCTCTAGTGATGCCGTAGAGTCTGAAGTTTGTTCATCTGAAATTCTTCCTGCTATAGAAGAGGAAAAGTTAAACTCAAGAATATAGGAAAAATACAGATTAGAATTTGAAGACTCTATGTAAGATTGACCTTTCTTACTACTTGAAGCCGCAGATCCAGCAGCGTAATCTTGTCTAGGAATCGGCGTACTGGAATGATTCCCTGATCCTGGTCGAGGACTGTGTCTTCTGCAAAATAAGAGTGGCTACGGTTAGAATGAGTTTGGAAACGGAAAAAAGAAGATATGAGACATACTCAACGTCACGATCATCACCCTTTTTAGGGGACAGTTTCTTTTCTTTACGAAGCACAGCAGAAATAGTTGGTGAAGCCATTAGTGCATTTCCGAAACGAAGCTGAGCTTCAGTTCGGTCTAGAACTGTTTCCATCCAATGCCATACAACATAAAGTCGCTCCTCTATCAATCGCTAAATGCAATTAAGCTACACGCATAAATAAAGGAAATGTAACACTGTGTAATAAAGCCTAAGATGAAAAATAAAACAACTAATAAACTTTTCATTTCTTTTTTTTTTGTTTCGTCTTTTCAATAAATTAGGTTGTCATTTCTACGTATATTACAGAGAACGACTAGCAGAAATTAAGAGTGTAATCTTACACGGACTGCAACCACAACAGCGTCATTCAACTCCAACATTTTTGGTATAAGGGTACACGAGCTTTTCACAAACTCTCGGTGATCTACAAGCATTGGCATCAAATCCACAATCAACCTTAAAAACAGCGTTATTATCAACTAGTGTCAAATCGTTCCATTCATCAGTTCTCTTCAAAGATCAATCAAAAATCAAAGAAAATACACAAAAGAATCTAACAACTTTTTACAATGGAAATAAAATCGGTAAATAAAACACTTTAAAATCAATTTTCAACCTGATAATAATCGAAAATGACAAAGCAAGTTGCTGGTTTGTCTTAGTTACTGAAGTAGCAGCATCTTCCGAGGATTCTCGCAAATGCCTTGAACTCGTCAGAGGAGCTGTGTTCGATTCTGTAAGTTCAAGATGAATTTAAAAATAAAATCATAGTAAAAGCATAATCCAAAAAGAGAAATGAGTCTTGAAGTTAAAATTAACTCCTGCCATTCTGGCAAAATACGGTACTAGTTACACAGAAATTTGCAAGTTATGTAGAATTATGAATACTGGAACACCATCATATAAATGAACTATAAATGAACCATACGCCTAACAAAGTCCCTAGATAACTCAAGAAAAAAGAAACCTCGATTTTCGCTGTCGTCATGACGTCGTGTTGCGGTCGATGGTTCAATATTCGAGGCCATACGACGCATTGCCCATTGCAAAGGTATTGCTAAAACAATATCAATATAGTAGAATTGAAAGGGTAAAAAAAAAGAATTCCTGAGGGCTTCAGTACTTCTGAAAAGTAATAGATGAAATTATTGAACACGCTTTAGAGATACAATCGTCGGATCCAACACTCAAACTTCAAATACATCCCACAAAACGAACTTACATCAATAAAGGAAATTTTGAGTAAGATAAAACAAAGATAAATAAACGCACAGATGCACATGTAAGATCAGTAGAATAACTTACTGTTATGCCTTCCACTTGTTACACCGGATACTCTTGCCGATGTAGCATCGACACTACGATTCGCATTGCTCGTTTCATTATCTAAAATAAAATAACTTTCAGTGAAAGGAAAGAAAAAATATATTCAAAATGAAATACAAATCACATAAATCAACATCAAAAGAAAATTATACTTCTAACACGCTGTTGTGATGCGTTTTGAGACTCAGTACGTGAAGCTGCTTCTTGCTGTTGTTCACTAGGTAAACTGTTCCGATCTCGAGAGTTCCGCGATGTTTGATTCTGTAAGACAATATTGCTGTGACAAAACCTTAATTTACAAGACTGATAAGCCCAAATACAAAAATATTTAGTGTTGCAGACATAAAAAATTTCCCAGCTACTCAATAATTCGCCATTTGATAACAACTTTTACGCACAACAATGATAAAGCGTATAAGTTAAAATTTTAAACAAACCGTTCTACGTTCATTTGGTCGTATGTGTCGTGATCGTATATCTGTAAAAACTAGTGAAGAAGAAAAATTAAAGTGGAAAATCGAAAATAAAATTCCGAATGCAGTGAGGATAAAACAAAATAATAACCATATGTCGCATCGATAGTACCATCACCACTTCCCGGCACATCGTCTTCTTCATTTGGCTCAACCTGCATTTCCTCATCCTCACCATCACCATTGCCCTCTTCAGTACCTTCATGTTCTCCTTCTTGCTCATAGCGATCATTTTCATTTTCATCACCTTCTTCGTAATTGCCTTCGTCTTCCTCATTTCCGAATTCTTGCTCTAAACTTCCCGTAACAGTTTTCGTTCTACATTATTTTTCAAATTTAACAAACAACATTAATCATATAGCCAAGAACACGTATAGAATCTAAAGTGTTAGACATCAAAAAACAAACATGATTAACGAAAAAAAAACAATTTACCGTCTCCATCATCACCATTCCCATCATCATCATTTTCCTCATCTTCTTCGTCAATGTTAGGATCATTACCCTGACTAGTTGGATCGTCATCTTGCTCGGCTGGTGAACTAACTGACTCAACTGAATCATCCTCCGGATCCTCGCCAGACATGCTGAATAGCTCATCGCCATCATAATTACCGGATGATGCTTCTGGAACAATTACACTGCTTTAGAATAATTTCTATATTGTATGCACTACTATTTCTTCAGAAACCTTGTTCATAGTTTTGACCAGTCAGGGAGATATCTATAATTCCAATAACTAATCAATCAGGATAACGCTACTACGAACCTTTAAATTTCCGTAAATTAGAAAAACATATGTTAAATTTAAACCTCTGAAATCAATGACTTCGATTCTAACCACCCGTAAAAAGACAATGCACAAAAAACTGACAATGACTGTTCATTACCTCCAGCCAGGTTAGACAAATCAAGAGAATTTCCCAACGACAACTAAGTGTCACTATTCTGCCCGATAAAATTTAAGCTCGATATTAGCTAAAATGATGTATCAAATAATGATTACATACCGTTACGAAGCGCATTGTACACCTCACCAACATAACTTTGACTTCGTGTGGGACGCGACTCTAAAACTCATAAACAAAACTTATAACAATGTTAAAGTTTAGACTGAACTTGTTCAAATCGTAGTTCAAACATCCTATTTGATTTAAAGGTAATGATTTTTGATTTAAAGCTAAATAAAAGTCTACCATCACTATCCGAATCGCTTGAATTGTCGCTTTCAGGTGTACTATGAGGCTGCGGAGCTTCTCGCATCTCTTCATCACCATGATCTTCCCTTCGTGTACTACGCTAAAATGTATTTTTGAAATAGTATTGAACTATTATATAATAAACGATCAATTATTTATGTGACTTAAAAAAAGAATGTTGAGGGAGTAGTTACATAAATACAACGTGGCATTAAGTACAGAGCAGATACACGTCAAAATAATCCTCGTGCAAAGCATTGCTTGACTTAGGCGTACTGAGATTTAAAACAGAAGGGAAAACAAGATCTACCTTTCGTTTTCGACCGAATTTCGCCACAGCAAGATCGTCTCCAGCGGTACTAGCTGTTGATAAATCCACTTTTGCATTCAGAAATTTTTCTATCACCTGCAACTCATGCTGATACTGGTACATGGCAAAGTTAAGGCCTTTTTTATAAGATAAAAAACTTACATCAAGAGGATCGTTGGTGATATTCTGAGCAATAACTGAAGTAGGTTTGATTATTCCCAGTCGTACAGGAGCAATTAAAGAATCAGCCATATTGCACAACTCGTTGATAGAGTAATTCAACAGAGTTTGAAATATGCGGCGACATTTCAGTACAAAATTCGTCACGCTAAAATCACAAATTTGTTTTCATTTACTGTGCATTTTAAAAAATGCGATAAACTTCCTTTATTATGAAATTCAAATCAGACATCAAAAAAAGTAAGACTAGCTTTTTCTTTTTAGCTTCCTTAGCAGCAGAACTTTCACGTCCACTAGTCGACCGAACAAGCGATAACAAACCGGTGAAGCTTACAGTATGTAAGCCAGGACCAAAGATTCGTCTGGAATACATGAAATCCTTTTGACACAATAAATTTAAGCGACAAAATTTCAAATAAAGATCAAATTCATAATAACAAACCTTGGTGGACTGTTACCAGATGTCACCACTTGCGAAACGTCGCTCGCTGTAGCTGTAGCAACTGTGATGGCTGCCGGTGACAACAACGTCAAAAGCATGAACATCCTCAAAATGTTGAGCATAAAAGTGTAAAACGCTAAATATCCGCCAGAATGACAGAATAACAGCATTATTCGTGAAATAAATGATTGTTACAAACCTGATAACTGCGCGCACAAAACGTGAAATCACAGAATCAATATCAGGATCTCTTTTCATCTCTTCATTGTTTTTGTTTGCTTCGGCTATCAATGTATTGAGTAGAGTATCGATATGCTAAAATAATAAAAAGCACACTTCTCTTACATTATTCTCAACATGCAATATCTCCATTCCTTCCACTGACTCCTTACATCCTTTTCAGTTTCAACTTACAGTTTCTGAGCATTTCGCTAACAAGATGAAAACAAATTTGTCAAGATGTGAACATCCATGTTGTTGATTTAAATGAAACACTTCTTCCACAACCAATGCATCGCTATAAATACTTTGGTTAAAATTAGAAAAAAATTTTAAAAGTTTCATATAAGAAATAGCTGATTTATGTAAAAACTATTACTTACTTCTGCACCCCTTTAACACCCAACATTATAAGACTTTTAACAGCGCGCCAATCAGCTAACAGTTTTGCGAAAGCAGTACGTGCAAATTTCGGTGGTTCCAAGTCGTGCTCTGGGGTTGTGTCTGGAAGTACCACTACATTAGGAAATATCCTAATTGTTTTTATCCAGTATAAGACAGAAATTTAAGAAAAATGAATCAAAAATTGGGACAAATACAACAGACCACTTGTTCCCTGAGATTTTTTCATCATTCGGCGCTGATAATGTTCTTGTTCAATGATTTGCCTACCAACAGTTCGTGACAAAAACAATAATAAATGTTCACCCCTGCAATCACAACACAATAGCATAAATGGGCATATACAATGAACCCAACTGTAATTCAAAACGATTCAGGTCATGGAATTCCAAAATTCTTTTTTCGTTTTAGCAAATATAAACAAGAGCTGGTTTAGTACCTGTTTTCATTTTATCATATTTGATCAACCACTATTTATTGTTAGACTTCAGCACAGTTCCAATAAAGTAAATTATATAGCTGCTTGAATAAATCTAGCAAACAATTGGTTTGAGCCATAATTTATGAAAAACTTGTTACAAAAAACGTACCTAGAATTCGTGCGATGAATGAGATCAGTGCTGTTCAGCAACACAGATATGAGTTTTTCCCGACGTGGTGTATTACCTGCAACAAGGGCATGACAGGAACACTTTTCCCAACAATCACAATAAGCCGTTGGAGACGTCCTTTTCAATCTGCAATTTTTTAAATAACATAAATACTTAAATAGAACTTAAATACAACTGTATAAAATGATATATGTATGGAAGCATTAAAAATCAGGATACGACCTGCATTCATGATTGCGATGGCAAGTGTACGCACATTCCGTGCAGCAACAGAGTGTGCCAACTAATCCACACGTTCGACATTCAAATATATCCTGAAGAACACTTTAAATAATAAATAGAACCAGACAAATTCATTTCTAAATAGATTTTGCTTGCAATTACATTAAAGGCAAAAGAGCTTAATAAATGAAAAAATATCGGGGGATAAAGCGGATAAAACTGTGTGTTTCCTTGGGTATTTAGGAACCAAAATAACCAATTTACTTTTGATTAAAAAAATTATTAAGACCTGATTGATGTGTTCATCACCGGTCCACGTGAAGCTACAAGTATCATTCATACAAAGCATGAATAAGGGTGAATCATCCGGCCTACTTCCTACCGGATATATAATGGAATTTAAAATCGCATCAGCTGACTGTCTCTTGCCTTGAACGCCTGCAAAACTAGTTCTTATGACGGTTCCAGTAACAAAAGTGGATATAATTATACAGTTGCAATCTGCCACCAATTGTAAAAAAATGATACTGACTAGCTATCTGCGCTTCTTTCTGCAACTCTTCAGCAGCAAGCCAGAGGATAAAAGCGGCCGTATATGCTCTATAGTTAACAGCGCACATAAAAGGTGTGTGTCCATTAATATCTCTGAAATCGAAATCAAGAAATCATTTTTGCCCAACATCGGACAATGTGTAATTGACGTGAATTAGTGTTGGCACATGCAATGCAAGTATATATGCTTGCGACCACTTATCAGTTTTCCTGCATTTCTTCAATTATCTGGCCAGTCGTAAAACGCTTGACGGAGCACAATAGATATTGCAATTGTTTCGGAGTCGAATCTCTAATCTTTTTACGTTAAAAACTGATATGAGGAAAACTGATTCACCCATTCACGAACAACAATCAATACGATTTATTTCTTCATCCTAACTCACCTTACCACCATTCTAACAAGTCTTCTTTTTTATAGTGTTAACAGTAATATAAAATAAGTAGAAAATTACTTCGTTGTTAGCAATTCGAAAAGATATGGTGCCACAGTAGAGCTGTAGCAGAGAGTCTTCACAATTTCTATCGAGTTGCATTGTCGCACCTTTGGTTCATTGTTTGCATTAACAATAATTGGCATCGACGCTGAACAAATTTTTTTTAGTATGACATCAGTCAAAATTAATCGATTTTCCCTTAGTCCAAAACATAAGAGTACAAAAAAAGTAATCATTAAAATAAAACATTAAAATTAATAGATTTTAATCGAAACCTAAGCATTTAGAATATAACTCAGCAGAAAATGATTTCTGCAACGCTCAATAATATAAAAGAGACCTTCTTCTTTCATATCCTCCATGAATACAGATGATTTTTTTGCATCTTTCAAGCTTCTTGCAAAATCTGCCAGCACTGAAAGAAGAATATGAATTCACGTTATAATGAAAGGCACAAAAAAACCTCACCATCTTCCATATTGCCAACATCATGTCCTGGTCTTCGCAATGGATTGTTTGCCATTAATTCTCGTATTAGCATTTCTTCCCTCAAATATTATTTTTGATATTACCCACTAAGCCAAAACCAACAAGTTTAGCAATTTTAAACGTTACAAAATTCAAGAAAAAGGCAGAAGAAAACAAACTCTGCATTAGCTCCATGACGTCTCAACATACGTTGCCAACGGCTATCAAATGCAGCTCGAGTTTCTTCAGCAGCTGACATATCCGCAACTGTATTCAGATTTCATGTTGACAAGCACAAATATAGTGCTATGCACTATTTGACTTTTGAATTCAACAATGATTAAAAATATTCTAGACTTTTCTATGTGGTTATCTAGGAAACATATGGCTAACTCAATTGAAAGCCCAGACAAGAAAAAAAAATGTAAAATCACCTACCTGTTAAACGCGGCAAAGATTTATTTTCTGTATCAACTGAAATATCCATTGTGTCTGCCTCTTCCTTATTAGTCGTAGCAAAACTATTCATGACTGCCGCATGAAGAATGGTTCGGTTCCCATCTGTACGCGCGTTCAAGATTTCGGCTTTTGTAACCTCCCGATCTAGAAATAATTTATATCAAATGCGATACAGGAAGACTGTTCTCTTTATTTTGCTGAACGTGGATATGGACAGCAAATTCCAATTTAAAACTGACCAAATTAAGCCCAAAAACTACCTGATTCTTTTGAAAGTGCGTCAAGCACCAAATCCACTCCCTGCAGATCACAATATAGAACAGTTTGTAGCAAAGATGGTATTCGCGGACGAGTACTTGAAGGAGATGGAGCAATTAAAGTTACCATAACTCCCGTACGATTTGCATTCCTTGGTGCAGATGATGCTGAAAAAACTGCTATCACCAATCTTTATTCTATGTGCTCAGAGAAAGGATTCACGAGTGGACAAATAGAAATGTTCATTTAACAAATTCATTAATTATGCTGCAAATCCTATACACCTTCCTTTAATAAAATCATACATACAATCATCATTTGCAGTTGCTGAAGCATTTTCATTATTTCCGGAATCCAGTGGTCTTAAACCAATTGCAAAATTATGTACTTTCGGTAAAGCACAATAAACTGGCTCACGAAACCCTCCCGTTGCATCACGCACCATGGGTATTATCGAACCATTACTATCGCTTATCATCATAATCATTTCCTAAATTTTTATCAACATAAAATCAGAACCATATTTTTATAAAAAATTTGCAGGAAAAAAATCAATTAATACTTCGGGAGCAATCATAAACAATTTATTAGATTGCTCGGCTTTTCACCGAAAGAACAAATTTGAAAATACATGGAAATTTCGAAAAAGGTTAAAGAAACTCGATAAAAAACCGACTAACATCTCCATAGTTCTCAAGCCGTGGTAAATGCGATCCGGCGTTGCATACTGCTGAAGTATTTACTGGAAGAACATGATCACTTTGTATTTTGCCAAATACACTAACACGAACCAAATGAAGACGTCCACGTTTTTCAACCAATAACCGTAAACCTGAATGGTACTTGCAAATTAAAGAAATGACAACTCAGCTGGCCAGTTTTCTCTAACTGCCACATCCAAAAACCATGCATTACCTCCTAAATATATGAGTCATTTTACTTATTATTTACTTTAAAGAATGAGACAATCCTAATTCTCCAGCATTATACTCACTGTCCACGAGTATTGAAAAGCATTCCACATGACATTTAAGTTATGAAAATCGACAAACCAGTATTGTCTATGGTAAAGGAATGCATTTTTTTCATTGATATGCCACTTGGCAATTGTATTTTTTGCATGTGTTTTTGGAAATTCTCAGGACAGCGAGGTATTCTACTGTTTGGCGTTACAACAACAAGGTCATCTTTGCGCATCAGACGAAGTTTTCCTAAATCATATGCATCCTGACTGTGACTGCCTGCATCACCATCATTCACGACCACCGGTCTATATATAATTCCACAGTAAGCTCCATCAACCTGCAAAAACTTTCTCATAGCATCAAAATTCAGAAACACCACCAAGTTTGCCCCTTGCACAGTGTGAAGCAATAGGTAAAAGATCATACAAAAATCATCACTAATTTTCATTTAAAAAAAAAACATACAATTTTAACAACAGCTGTATCCTGCGAAGTCTCTTTGTGAATGAATATTACTTCATTAAGGGCCCATGCAGCCTCCCGGTACGCATTTCCTTTCTGCTCCTCACGTGGTCTTTTACCGTATTCTGAAAATATTTTTTTTTATAATGAAGAGAGAAGCCTCGTATTTCAAAATTTCACAGCTAATACGTAAAATATTACCCAGCCGAGTACAGCGGACTGTAAAAGGTGATGTGAAAAATGAATCAGTCATTCCGACGGAAAAAATATACAATTTTCCAAAATACTGGAAAAGTGAAGCGAGATAAAGTGCAAATCTAAACTGCATCATATAACCTTATAGTTCAACTGATAAGCAATTTAAAGAAAAAGGCTACTACTACATGGCAAATTAGAATGCAGCTAAGAAGCGTGAAGAGAGTCAACTAGTCATATAAATACCCCACAAAGTCATTTTAAACACCCGTAAAAACTGTCGCTTCACCTTGGTGTTATATTTTCTCATTTTTTTCGCCGTTTAAAAAACTCACAGACATTTTCGTTCACATAATGTCAAAACACGTATATCGTAGATTTGCACCAACTTCATTCGACCAATTAACTCGGTTCTTTCTTTTCAGTTGTCATCGGAGCACAAACACAGCGAAGATAAAAATTTTACTGGGGATAAGGAGCAGCTGAGATGCATTCTAATTAACTCACGATTCAAGGAGCCTTTTTTATCAGCCGATTGATGCGCAGAAGAATTGAGGCACGAACCGTCATCATCACTAGTCTCATCGTGCTGTGCTGGTGTCATTACTCGAAACCTACATAATTCAGATAGTGTCCAAGCCGATTCCATTAAAGCGCCAACCTTCAAACAAAATTTTATTCTGACCAGTGGAATTTCAACATTAAAATTAACGACATAATTTTTTAAAAAAAAAAACTCCAACCATTGGAGTTCCAGAAGTAAAGTTCAAAGCAATTGAGCCCGTCGTGTATATAGGATGCGACTTCGTTCGAACTTCGCAACCTTCGACCACTTCAGGTGATGCAAGATTTGAATTGCGACGTGATTTTGAACGCATCCGCTCCCATAATTTTCGTCTTTCATTAAATGGATAAATACCCCTACAAAAATCATACTTATCCACAACAACCACATGCACCCGCAAAAATATAAGACATAATTATTTACTAATCTCATAAAAATCAGGTACAAAAAAGAGAGTATACAATAAATGACAGATCAAAAAAAGAACAATACATACCACCAATAACAGATATTCGACTGAGTTCTTATCACACAATACATCGGACACACGTACAGTGATGCATATTTCTCGCCATTCGGTATTTCCATTAGTGGTGTTAATAACACATTGGATATCTTCATACCACATGCTTCACCATCCATAAATGATGCTACCCTATTCATATTTGTTACAACACACGCGCGATATGCACATGATACTACATCTATAAATTTTTCCTCATCCGATGCCTGGAATTAAATCGCTGGTTATATACCTGTAATAATTTTTACAATCTTACATTATGAAGGGAAGAAGTCTGTAAGGGGACGACACAATCAAATGAAAACTTACGCCAATCAAAAGTTTCGTTCCAAAGGGATGTGCAGTCATTGAACCGTGCCCATCATTCTTCCACGACCAACTGTAGAAAAATCCATTATCGCCTAACGCGATCAATTCACTACTCATAGAAGCTATTTTCACAAACTTCGTCACACCCGTTGGGAACACATCCTGCAATTAAGAAAAAAGAATTAAAGATGTCAACAGTATGTTAATAATAAAACTGCTACGAAGTTAGGACGAAACAACTTCGACCATGGAAAATGCTTTTGGATTTTACTTCCACGTGTTTACAATACCAGCCATTAAAGGAATTCTAGAGCTTAATCGCTTAGTTCGTGGCAAATAATAATGAGGGGTCTTTTTTAAAAACAAGTTTTTGGATAGGATTTTTTTTTCATTTTCAAATTTTGATAAAAGAAACTCACCATTTCTTTGCCCCAATACTGTAATTTTTCATCATATTTTAAACGCGTGTAAGTTTCTGATGAAAATTCTTTTGCTTTGTCATTTTTTTTGTCTGAAAAAAAAATTTTGACAACCGAAAAAAGCATAAACAATGGAAGAAATTTATGCTGAATGTATTATTTTTTTTTACTACGCATTAAAACTTGCAGATATGCTAACCCTTGTCTACTCGTCTTCGAGCAATATCCCTTGCCACAACATAATCGAAACCTTCACCACTTGCATACAAATTATCCCCATCAATTACAGCACTCCCATGTGAATCACTTCGCAAACCGGCATCCAACAGTGATAGAAGCTCTTCGGGAAGATAGGCTTCAGAACCTTCATCCATTTCATCCCCTGCAAGCAACAGTACAATATTTATATCAAAAATTCGAGGATTTTAAGTGATTTAATTACTCCTTTGCGTGATCTTGAAGCAAATAATTTTGGAATAAACAATTACCTTCTTCGTCATCACGACTGAGCAGATTATTTACAGCTTCGTTCACATTCAGATTCGTTCGCTGAAGCTCGCGCACAATAACTTCACGTGATTTCCCTTGCAAAACAACCTTAAAAGAAGTTAAGAGTGGGATGACTGCAACAAATCGACACTACAGCATTTCTTACTTGCAGTTGATTGGCAGATTAATATCTTTTTCACGTGTTTCCAGAAGTCTTTTCAGAATCGAAAGATGATCACATTTTGTGGATCAGTTTTACTCACCTGAGCTTGAGCAATGAGATCTTCGGGAATAGCACTAAGAGGGACAAGCGGTCGACTTCGATCAACAATCACACCCGCACGTTCACCCAATGCACCCGCTGTCCGTCTCGCTGCCATCATAACCCGTCTAATTTTTGCACCGCGACTTAACACTGGAAACAGTGGAACAGTTGAAATTACAAAAAACAATGCAAAAGTTGCTTATTTTGATTGAAATATAAACAGATTATAATTTAGTTGAAATTTAAACGAATAAAATCAACAACGAATGAAGAAACGTTCGCCCAATTAACAATATGCTTCCATCCTGACTAATTTTCCTTCATTAGAAAAGAACTAACCAGTACCAGCAGATGAACCGCTACTACCACCTGTTGCAGGTCCGCTTCCACTACCACCGCCCGAACCTCCACCTCCACTTGTTCCACTGGAGGTTTTGTCATCGCTAGTGTTTTCTTCTTTAGTAGCAGTTGTTAAAGTGTATTTCAACCGAGCAACACGACCACACTGCAAGCAAAAATAGAATAAGCTTCTCGAAACAATTTCTGAGAGGCTCAAACAATAAAAGATTCTCATTTCGTCAGATAAAAGTCCAAATATTTTTTACGTTCGAATAAAACTAATGGACTGAAAATTCGCAATATATGCATACCCTGAACAGAAATGCCACATGATTTGGGCCAACAGCAAGTTGTGCAATACTATCAGCATCAATGTTGGCTAAAGCTGCCGTTGATACAGCACCATGTTGATTCCGAGCACTAGATGCTTCTTTTATACTGTAAAAATAACCACAGCTAATAAGTCCGGCTTCCAGCCTAGCTTCATATCATTTCTTGTGAAAAAGTTTAGATATCCTTAACACCCAAACTAAATTAACCGAACCATACCAAACATTACTTATAAATGGATAATTACCGGTCAATTAAATGATCCTCATTACTCGGAACTGGAAATGCGAACAGAAACAATTGCTTTTGGTCATCCATACGATTTTGCAATTCCCAACAACAAATCTTTCTGAAATTGCTGGATTTTAAATTCATCAATTAATTTGCTAAATGCAAACCATCATTTTAAAAATTTGCAAGAGGGAGAGAGAAAAGAAGCAGCTATACTGCTTTCATTTTCACTTTCATTAACGATATTCCAACTACTGGGAACTTTTCCTGAAAAAAAGCATTAAGTAAACCAAAAATTGTTATTAATACTGCCAACAGTTGGTTGCCCCTGCATTTTTAATGGCCATACAATATTTGATATTCATCAAAATTTATTTAGAATTTGTTATCCGTCACAATGCTGAAATACCGGAGTCCAAAGAACCTCCAAATACGCTTGCTTAACGAAATAATATAACTGTGAAGTTTGGAAATAAAAGAATTTTCGATGTTAAGGGTGCACATACGTATCTAATCTCAATGGTGTAACTGAATGTCACATATGTAGCAGTCGCACTGGCCACTCTTAATGAGGTTATTAATCAGAGATTAATAAACCGTTGCAGTTTTATCCACTCGTTAAGCTGCTATTTGATGACGCAATAAAATTTACTTCTACTAATTGGTGGTTTTCAAGAGATCGTAGGAGTTCGATATGCTTCGTAACGATATAATTTCACACTAAATCTGTTTTGTGTATAGAAAATTCCAAGCTTTTTTAATTACCTGAAAACATTTCTGAGTAAGTATTATTCCAATAAATACAGATAACGATCAACACTAACTTTGACAGAGAGGGAAATACAACTCATCCGGTCTTCAGGACATGAATAACTCGTTTTCAAAGTCATAAAGCAAAGCAAAATCAGATAACTGGGGAAACGTATAACGTTTCCCAAGTTGTTAAAGTTCCACTGATATATGACTTTTGGAATATCAACGACTTATTACGAGCCCGAGCTTTCCTTCAGTTTTACTTCTACTCGCATGAGATCTTTCAACAAAGAAACGATAATGTAGAGTTCATTTAACCCTTTAGCTACGTCGGAAGGAAAAGTAGCTCACAAATATCGTTTAGCTACTGGCATGATGTTGTTAAAGGTTCCGCAATATCGAACCACAGCACTGTTTTTTTATCCAGCACTATTTCATTTACCAATCGCTATCTCTCGCATTACGTACTCCAGTATAAGTCATAAATAGCACCGGCTAACAGGAAACATTGCCGAGTTAATTACATTACCAGGTGGGATAGCAGTTACCGAAACTCTAATTTCGAAACTAAAGACCATGCTAAATTATTTTTCCTGTGATTCCAATATCTATCGATTAGGTACTATGTCAGGTACTGTCAAAATGACCTATACCCCCACCTAAAACTTACAGCAAATCTACCAAAATTTTTTTGCGAAAATGGATATCCATAAAATATATCCATAAGACTATCAAGAAATCGTCTTCATACACGTGAAAGTGCAAAGAGGCATACAGAATTCGACGTGCTATAAGTAAATTTACACTTCAAAAAAAGAGAAAAAGGGATGGGACGAGTTAACAGAAGGGCTGATTACTAGAAGAATATGCTGATCAGTTTGTGCGAATGCCTACATACGTTTATGGTACTAGTACCGTAAGCTTGGATGTAGGCATTCGCACAAAGTACTAGTAAATCAAGAATCCATCTCCTACGAAACATTCCTCAGCAATGCATGTTAAAATCGATCTTCTAAGAATAATAACTAATTCGATTACTAATCGTTGACAATCTCTCGTGTTTTCCGATACTCATCGTGAAAAATCCTTTCAAACAAAATTGTTCAGGATAGGAAGAACTGCCATCTTCCTGCCGGATCTCTTTATCATACTCCAAATGAAAAGGATAGCAGGGCAAAGTGCACAAACTGTCTTACTGGTACCACACTGTTACTCGAGGCATGCTCGCACACTGACATGTACAAACACCTTCCTCTGTGCACATAGTCACTCACATCACTAAATCTGTACGCTAGCATTCCCGTCACACTACTACTACTACTACTACTACTATTACTACCATTGCTACTACTACCGCTACTACTACTCCTACCGCTACTACTACTACTACTGCTACTGCTACTACTACTACTGCTACTACTACTACTTACTACTACTACTACTACTACTAACTACTACTACTACTAACTACTACTACTACTACTACTACTACTACTTACTACTACTACTTACTACTACTACTACTACTACTTATTACTACTACTACCACTACTATTACTACTACTACCACTCCTACCATGTTCCAGGTTACTGATTGGTTGATTTGTTTCATAATACATGCATTATCGATATGCGTAGTTTCACATTATAAGCGTCATCCATCGATTATGCTCGCACCCTACATCGATTATTGCCATTTAGACAATTTGATTTTCAACATCTTAGCAGTGCAAGATTATGCAAACATAATCACACAACCCGCAGCTAAAAAAATATCGAGTAGAACCAGCATACCTTGTACAGCGCATGCACAATTCACACGCACTCGGACACCAAACCAGAAAATGGATGAATGAACTGGGATCACAGCCGTCAGAACGAGCTACAGTAGCACTTGGCCCAATGCAACGAACCGCTGCAATAGGTCATCTCGTTGCATGGTGCAATGTCGAAGGGATGCATGTTTGTGTGCAGAGGAGATATCAGGCTATTTAGTTTTACTTGATTTCTGTTCTCTTGCTCATTCCGTTTGTTCTATTCCACTTTGTCAATGGTATTTTCCTATTAATTTCTGTTCTTTCACTCTATTATCATCTTGTCCACTTCCTTCACGAGAAACGTCAACATTTTCAGTTGTGAAACTTTTTCTCCCGAACATCCTGATAGTTGGAGAAGTGCAGAAGCAGCGCAATTACCAAGGAGATCTCAGGAAAATTAGGTGGCTTATATACTGAATAATATATGACTTATTTGAGAGTTGTGGTGCTGCACTGAATGATCGGAAGACGCCTGCAATATTTACACTTAAACTTTTTTTAGTTTCTTTTTCTTTTTTGAGTTCAAAATTTTCAATTTCAACTATTATAATCTTTAAGAACAATGAAATTTTATCCAATACAAACTAAGATTTCATTGATGTGACACTTCAATTATTAATACTAAATGAAGGAGCAACTTGTAGCGCCGCACTGCTAAGGATGAATTGTTTGTGGGTATACAAAAAATATGGAACGGTTACCTTTGTCACCGCTCTAGTTGTAATAGACTAAGAAAACTGAATGAATTAACTCATGCAATGCATCCTTTTATCTCTCAAATTCACGACTGTTACTGAAATTTTTTTTGCCAATCTTTTCATATTGGTCAGTTTGTTTCGTTCTCTTCCTTTCTTTACCAAATTTCCAGTTTAAAGCAAATACCGAAAAAACTTCCTGGAACTCAGTTTTTCTCACAGATCACTTTATGACATTAATAGCTATGTCCGTCATTTTGAATGCCAACAAAAATTCCAAATGTTTCGTGCATATTGTAAGTTACAATTTTGATTTGCGGTGTTTCTATATCGTTGCTTGGTGAAGAATTGATTGTATAAATGAATATTTTGAAATGCTAAGCTTTAATTGAGATATATCTGATCATTATCCAATGGATATAATTGAGCATATTTCATATCTAACTTCCACACGATTTGAAAATGATAGGCATAAGCTAAGAATAAAGACAAAATAGCAAAGAAAGGATGATTCTTTGCTTTTCAATTGCTATCATTTAATTTTTATTTCCTTCTTTTTTCAAAATTGTCGACGGGTTAAAACGTGCAAGTTAGGAGGACTGTTTTTACATATTTCTCTTATACTTTATTTTTTATACATACTTGCCACGTTTCACGAAACTTTTCAATGTAAACAATTTCAGAAATGCTAAATGATTGAATCAACAACGTTTACAACTCATTCATTTCTAAAATAATTTGCATTTACTGCAAATAATAATTCGTATACATACATATATGTATTTGTAAATTTTCATATCCATACTTTTTGAATAACAAATCATATTTATCATAGGTACATACTGTACAGATCACTTCAATCTAAAAATTTTTAAGACGAGTTTTTATGTTGTGTAAAGTGGGCTGCTGCTATGGATGTTCCAGATTTAAGTACATATTTTATCACATATATTTGTTGACAGGGAAAATAGGCGAGTAATGTGTTATAATTAGTGAAGAGTTCTTGATGTAATAAAATGATAGCATGTTATCATAATGGCAGTCGTTATCATCACCAACTCTTCAGATCAATGTTAGTCCACGTTGAGTAAATGTTGTACAGAGCTGAATTTACGATTATCTAGCAAATATTAAATCATTCATCAGTTGGTGCATTAACTTTCAAATTTTTTCTCTTTAATTTTAAATATAAATCGATCCTAAAATAAATAACAATGAAAAAATTGCATTGCTGAAACTAACGCATACATTAATAGTATTTAATGGGTGTAATGAGCATGAAAAGGCAAGCTAACATTCTTAATATCTTTTTAGTAAGTAAAATGGCAAATATCAGTAGAGTAGTAATTAGGTGATAAACCATTGTCAAATAATTAATCACAGTATCTTGATAAAAGTAATTAAACGTTGTTGTCAAATACCCTAATTAAAGAAGATAACAGATAAGCTAACAAGTATTAAGTAAGCTGAAAGTATGACCTAACAGAATGCTCATAGTCTGGATGAATTATTTAAAAAGTAAAAGTTAACTGGCAATTTTACACTTTCTGTTGGTTTTGGTGTCTTATTACTATTACAGCATGAATGGTTCACATCATTTTTGTAATGAATTAGTGTAATGGAATGAACATTACTGCATTCATTGATGTTGCCATATTCAACAGAGGACAGGGTGCGTTTATCAGTGAAATCAATATTATTAAATTGATGATTTTGATAAAATCTGTCCAAATTGAGTTGAAGTTTTGGTGCGTGACAACTTGCATTTCGAAATTCGATTGCAAAAGTAAGAATGTAAAATTCGAAACAAATTGCTAGAAACCATTCCGAACAGGTAGCAATGATATGTTCCACATAATGCTGTACTTCAAATGAATTATGAATTTTTTGCTTCCTTTCTATTCCAATTATTACTATTATTTTTTTTTTTGAATCAAACTGTCTCAATGACTTCACTATTGGAAAGAAAAGTCAGAATGGTTAGGCAATTAACATTATGAATATCGCCTTGTCAATCTTTCTGCGACAGCATCATCTTATAGTCATGTTCAATAAGCAGTTAAACCATGTTAATATCAACAGAGCATGTAGTAATCAGAACTATCCTATTAATTATATGAAATATAAAAGTGTATGAAGTTAACCTGTCAATAATTCAAAGTTAAAAGCTTACCGGACTATCAGGTGTCCATTCATGAAGCTGCTTCCAGCTACGCCAATTTTTTGGCAGTTGACCAAATAGTTTTCCAAATATTCCTACTTAAAATTGCAAATTGCAACAGTGATTATTTAATTAAAATGATACTTCATTACTCAGTGGAAGAAAATGTCAGATTGGTTAAGCGATATCTAGTGTGGCAGTTCATCTGAAGCAAATATCTGGCGATGAAGTTATTCGAAAGAAATTATAAGAAAAAATTTAACTGGGATCGCAGTAACAGCAAACTTCACCCCATGCACAATAATTGAATTTATAAGAAACCATCAAAAACTAGGATATAAGATTTCAGAAGAAAAGTATTTCTACAATATGACTTTCATCCACCCTCTATTTCAAGAGAAAAGTAATAATTTAGAAAAGAAATAAGTTTAATTTCCAAAATGCTAATTACTTAATTTAGAACAATAAAACATTCTCTTAAACTGACTAGTTAGCATTTTGATAAAAAAGAGGAAATTATTAACTATTAATAAAAAAAATAGTCGACAAGCAGCATAGAAATAGGCGACAGTGTGGGACTATGACTCCTGTAAATCTAGGCCTCATCCGATAACTCAAGAGAGTCTGGGCCCAAGTGTATACCAGACCGCATCCAAAAGCCAACAATGCTCCGAGATGGTGAATTATAACAAAGTTCATTTCCTGTAAATTTGACTTATCATTTTATCTTTTTCTTTCTTTTGAAAAAGGACACTGACAATAGCGTCTGATCTGTAAATGATAACAATCAATCACAGGGGGAGGGAAGTGATGATAACAATCATCGAAAGGGTCCACGGATAATTCGTTTGTTTATAAGTATTTTATGAGCTTTCTCCTTAATAATTAAAAGTATTATTTTACTTGAAAATTGCTGATCAAACTGACACCAAATGCTGCGAAATATCCAAACCACAAGTATATCGTGCAATATTTCCGCCAATTTTCATCTTTCTAAAAAACCGTTTTAAAATTTGTTGTTAATTAAAGCATTAAAAGATGTATTATAGCAGTATTATTATTATTATCATTGTTATTATTATTATTATTCAAATACCAATTCCGGTAATAATATGAAGCTTGAAAAAAGAATCACGAAAATCAAATCGAAATATTCATTTCCCATTTAAATAACAATAAATTATTTGAAATTTCCAGGAAAAGAAAATTTTTACAAAAGAATTTTAAATATTTTAATTTTAAAAACATTGCTCGATAACAGTAAATATAATCGAAAATTTGCAGAAAATAAAAACAAACTAATTTTGTTTGGGTTAGAGTTCGTAGTTTTATTTTGACTATTACTAAAATTCGTAAATTTCCAAAAAAAGTATCGCTTCATCTTCCAGTAATCACTACAACAAGCGAACAACACCTGTCTTAAATGATGCCAGTAGAATTCAATAAGTTGTCGATGCCTCAAATATGCGGTTATTGCAACTGAAAAATCGAAATTTCATCAAATAAAGAATAAATAATAAGCGAAATAATAAATTTTCCTAACTTTTACCTCTTCTAATAAGTCTCATATTGCAAGAAGTGTTATCGAATTGAAAAATTCCAATTACGGAAAAATTTTATGAAATTAAAGGTATTCGTATAATTTAGATAATTTGAATTTAATTTTAAATTTACATTAAAGTTTTTTTTTATTTAAGATGAAAAGGACTTGCAAATGATTGAATCGTTTGATGAAATTGAAAGAGAGAAACGTACAGAAAACAGCAGACAAATTGAGGAGTTGTCCGAAAATACAACTTTCTGGCGGTAATGTCCCACTGTCACTACAATTGCACCTTTTTTTTCCGTTTATGCATGAGTCAGTAAACGATATATATACTTATATTCATTGGAAATTTAAAACATTCTAAATTCGAATATAACATGAAGTTGTTTACTCAGTAATTTCATCCAATGATTTGCTGCTAAATAATTTTATGTTAATAACTGAAAATGACTCGAATTGGTTAAATTGTAAGAAATAAAAATAAAGCAAAAGTTTTGGATTCTCACTTTTCCGCTAAAATTTGTGATATGTCAAATATTTCTATTAAATTACGCAAAAATAAAAATAAATAGCTCTTGCGAACATAGTTGTAAAATATTAAAAAGAATTTTTCTCTCTTACAAATAGTTATACTTAAATTATTACTGTACACGTAGCGATAGGTAGTATTTCATGAAATGAAAGAACGAAAAGTTAAAAGGTTTTACTTTGTTTAATTTAGTTTATCTAATCACTTGGAGTGGGAAGAGTTGTATGAAAGAGAGTGGTCAAATTGAACGAAGTATTTAGTTGTATGAAGTTGTATGAACAGTTGGAACAGTTGTATGAACGAAGTTTTAAGTTTGTACTAAATAAATTACAAATATCAGTTTCACCTGATATACGGCCAAAATGCTGCGACATGCTTTTCTGAGACAGCAATACAGTATCTGCAACGGAAAACTGTGCACAGTTACTTAATGCACTATGGCGAGAAGTTTAATTTATCAGAATCTACCGGCTAACAACATCGAATGTTTTTATTTTCAAGTCTAATTACTTCCGTTCATTCATCTATCTATTTCATTATTATAAACAAATATTGGTAATATCCTTAAAACTTCAACGAATTATGTCAGATAAGAAAAACTAAGATAGCTACGCTATCCGGAATACAATCCTGAATTGGATCATAGAACAATGAATGCATTACAAGCAATATGGAACAATGTGATCCTCATTATAACAATACAACATATCATCATCATCATCACCACTTACTTTAAATCATTTCTGAAATTTAAATACTGATAAGTGAAGATCCTTTGGGATGTAAAAAATGAAAGTTTTCAATTTATAAATTTGAATCAGAAATGGATTAACTTACGATATAATAAAAGCGGAAAGGCTTGAGAGAGATGTGAGTAGTGGAATAATCCAAACTTTTTTCAGTGCCATTTTTCCTTGCGCTTCATCTCTTCGTCCTCAATTTCAATTCAAATAATGTTCATCTCTTTTCTTCTAAGTAATACCTAAACGATAGGCAGTTAAAAAGTCATCATTAGAAAAATCTTACGGAAAATTTTTCAGCAAAGGAAGACAATTGGCCTAACCTAAAAAATCTTCCCACAAATATTTTTATGTGTGTGTGTGTGTGTGCACAACTTTGTAGATTGCTTATGCACACCTCTCATTGCCAAATTAAAAGTTCGATTATAAAAAGGAAAAAAAATGAAGTGAACGAAAATAAGCAAATAAAAGACTAAGATGACACTTGTACTGTTCGATATTTATTGTAAATTAAAAGTGAAATTTCAGGAACGTTTGTTTGAGCAATTTCATTAATAATTAATTAACCAATAACTTTCATCTATTTCGGATATATCTTTTAATTAAAATCATAGAGCTCAAATTTTTACAACACTACATCATTGTATCGCATCAAATCATATTTTTGAATTGAATAATATTAAATCATTTACTCATAAATAATTGCTTTAACTTTATTAATTAATACTAATATGCATACCTCCCAATGAAACATGAGTAAACCAAATAGAATTAAAATTTAGAATAAACTAGCTGGGAATTAAAATTTTAAATAAGTTAGCTCAACAGGAGCATTATTATCATCCAATATATTATTCGTTGTTACAATTAGCTCAAAGTTAAATAATTGAAATATTTCACAATGCATGAATTAATCGACTCGTTTCAATCGTAACAGAAATACGATAAGTGATAAGAAGCGCAGAGTGTATATCATCAAATGACTGATTATTTTACAACTTTATCAAACAACGACTGAATCGATTACACCACGATGTGTTTAATGTTTTATGGTGCAAATAAATGTTTGAATTAAAATAATTTAAATTTAAATAGCTTTCCAACTTTCGTTTCTCATCGAATATCTGAAAGAACCATTTCAAGCTATTGCTGAAACAAAAATGCAAATTGTGAAATTGTAAGGATTGGTAAGCGTTACTTCTTTTCGGCATCAGTATCGCTGCGTCGATGGTTACGAAACAAATGAGCGCATGCTTGACAAGTTTATCATGATAAGCTGATAATAAGGTACACTGTCACAATGTCAACATTGAATTCATTTTCAACAAATGCTTTTCAAAATAAAAAGTTTTGAAAGTTCGAAATTTCTAACTTCTATTTATGAATACGAAACATCCAAAATAGCAGTACCTAAATGATAATTATGAATATTTCAAAAATAATTTCTCTTCTCCAATTAAATAACAATAATGGTGATGCTTCTTTTCAAAGAACCATTCAGCGTTCCTTATCTTTTCTTTGCCAAATTGTCATTAAGAAAGCGGAAAGATAAAAAAAAGAGAAATTTCCAATGAGAGAAATGTTGTACTTCTCACTTTATCAATTAATAAACACAAAAAAAACTTTTACAAAAAGGAATTTTCAAACGCAAAATTAGATTTGCTTTCGTAAAGGGCACGTGAAAAGCAAAATTGTATTTTATTAATTGCCCTAAAGTTGTTGTGTGCGCTACCCACCATGTTTTGCAAAAATTGGTAATATCGAAACGAAATCAAACAGACATCGTTAGCAAATTTTAAAGCTCAAAAACTTCTTTAATAATTTTGCGGAGCAAAAAAGTAAAATAACATGAACACTTGCTAGATAGCTTTGATGATGATAGTTCGAAGGGTAATGGTAAGTGTTCGGACAATCGTTTATGATCCTTCAAAACATTCGTTGTTTCTTAACCTCGTCATTTTCACCTTTTGCGCCTATTCAGAAAAAAACACTGAAGTGAAAGTAATTGTTTACTCAGAATGAAGTAAACATTTTTAGCATATATTTCAAATAACAACTACAACGGTAATTTCACAGGAAAATAATGTAAGATTAATTTAAAGAACAATAGAATGTATGAAATAATCAATTAATTAATTATGAAATAATTAATTAATAAAAAATATTTAATTACTTCCCTGTTATCAACGAAATAATCAATGAAATAATCAATTAATTTAATTAATTTGAACTTATGGAAAAGAAACGATAATAATTAGAGGAATTGAAATATGTTATCATCAAAATGTGTTAAAAAGTCAGAAAAATATTTTGCAAATAAATTATAATATTCGTTGATAACAGGGAAGAAAACCAATTCTCAGTTCGAAACTCTCTTTTAAGATTATATAATTGAACTTAAATTGAAATTGGGAAACGGCAAGTGTAAGTGATGAGCGGAATGTGAATTTCTTTGAAATTAAAGGAAATAAAAAAAGCAATAAATAAATTTGATATAGAAAATTCAAAAACAAATGCATCATAAATTATGCTTTCACAATTATTTCACTAAATACTGTAAACTTTTTTTTTTTAAAAAAAGGCGATATTTTTCTAGCAGTAATTTAAAAGTTATAATGTCACCAGTAAGATTTGAAATGAACACTGAAAATTTGGATTTACGACAGCTTCTTTATTTTCAAACAAACAATCAGTGGAAAATGATTGCTGATGAAATTTGAAAATTTGTAATCAATTGTGATAGATTTGAATAATTAAAGAGTAGTTTAAATCACACTAATAAATTACAAAACTTTTCGTAATCAAACAGAATAAGTCATTTAAATCAAGTTCTTTCTTGCTTTTCCAATTTTAGCGGAAAATTCAGATTTGATAAAATATTTTGCAGTTGGCGACGATTCATTTCCTGAAGTGAAATTAATCTAAAATATGTTTGAATTTATTTATAGCTATAAGAAATGAAATCGACAATAATTTACTAAACTGACTGAGTCAAAACGATAACTAAGACAAAGAAAGAGAGAAAAAAAAATGAATGAAAATAAAAGCAAAGTGTTGGAAAAAAAATCGTGGAATTTTGTTCAGAATATATTATATTAAAATATTGTTTTTTAAATTTAAAACTTTAAGGAAAAAAACGTTGCAGCGGAACATACTGCGTTTCAGTTTCCGTTTATTTGTAACATCTAAACCATGTAGTTCAGGAACTGCCAATGATCGATTTCCAGAATTTCGCTTTAGAATATTGGAATTTGGTGTGCACACTTCCATTTTTTCATTTCTTTCAGATTTCACCGTACGATTGTGCATCATATCGGTGGGAGAATATTTTAACGCTGAAATTATAATTATATTGAAAACATTTTATTAGTTAAATTCACGACAGCCGTTAGTCCTTCCTGTATGTAAATTGTATTTTAATAAAATATTAAAATTTACTACTAAATTAAATTTATTAAAAGAAAAAATGAAAAGAGAAATGATAAGTGAAATAAAATACGAAGAGTATTATACCTGTTAAATTGGTAATACACGGTGCAGTATCGACATTATCAAAATTTACTGATTTCATTGTTTTCAGCAAAGCTTCATCATTTCCATCACATCCAACATTTTCTACCATATTCCTCAAAATATGATTTGTTGATATGATATCAGTGATAGAGGATGATAGTGGCATCAGTGGCTGATCACCGCTTGCTTCAGTAGTTGTAGTAACTGAGATTGAAATTGTTTCTGCTTTAGATAATGAAGGAAAATGCAATCCTATGACATCACTATTTGGTGAAATATTTGATGACATTCCGGAACAATGTGCCGATGATTCGATCGATGAACTGAAAGTAACTGTAATACAATCATTCAAATAATATGATATATTTTATACGGAAATAAAAAGTTCTCATACGATTATAAGAATGAAAGACAGGTAATAACAGGTAATAACTAACACATTTCGTAACTCTCTGAATAATTCATCACCTTTCATTACCATTACTTCTCGTTCTTTCTTTGACAGTTCGGTATGTTTGTAATTTATATGCGCAATTAATCTGCAATATCCTAATATATTATATTTGCAAATAAATATTTAAATGATGAAATTAAATTTGACTTATATTTCGATTTAAGATCAACAAATTAACTCTAAGATCAAATATTTAATCGAAATGTTGCATTAAATCAAATAATCACGCACTGATAACTAATAATATTAAATAGAAAATAATATTTTTAAAAAATATTAAGTAGTCACTAAAGTAATAAAACTGATTTCTCGCAAACTGTTTTATTGTAGAATATTAATTAGATTTGAAACGAAGAAAATAGAAAGATCTATAATTAATTTCATCAATTATGCCAAAAAAGATATATAAATAAATTGGAAGCTATCGTTAGCTATCTTTTCTTTAATGTACTGCACTTTTGATATACTTTAATATCATATCAAAGTACATAAATTTCCTTAGGGCAATACTAAAGAATCAATTATATAATATTTCTTATCATCAAATCACATAATGTATTCACTAACTATTACTGAGTGATAAAGTTATTAATAAAAGACAAAGAATTGAAAAATTCCGGCAGTTAAGCATATTTTTATGCAGCAGCAGCAAGTAGTATATTAAATTAGTGTAATATGAAATAGAAATAATTAAAAATTAATCAGAATAGCTAAAATTCCAGTAAAGCAATAAATCGATTACCATAAAAATATATTTCAATATAAAATTCTATGCAATTTACTGCTGAAAGCATACTTTCGTTTTTCCGCATATGAATCCAAGCAACCATCAGCTGTACATCGATATGGATTACTGGCTCGTTTATGTTCAATAGCATGACGTGTCAACATGCAACGATTTTTAAATCTTAATTAAACAGTTAGTAATTTTAAGTAATTAATTTCATATTCGTGACAAATATTAATCACACTATTATCATTTCCGTCAGTAATTGTTTCGCCTTTTTCACTTTTTTTTGCTATTCGAGAAAAATAAAAAGCTATAAGTAATAATTGTGGAAGTGAATGACTTACTTTTGTCCACATTTTTGACAAGTTAACGCCATCATTTTCTCAAAGCTTGACATTTGACGTCGACGTGTACTCTCCGCAAGTAATGTTGGCATGTTATTTGACATAAAATCTTTTGTTCTATCCAATGATGTTTGCTTCAAATTGATAATTACTATTCTGTTTTCTTGTCAGATATACAAGGTATGACTAAAACGATAATATGAATTGAAATAATTACATTTGTTGATGAGTCAGGAATTCCGTGTAATACACTCTCCACAAGCTGTGCATCATCCTGAAGATCAGTTATACTGTTATCTTCTCGCCCAATATTTTCATTATTTAAAGTATTGGAATAATATTCAAAATAGCAACCATTCGTGCTTTCCATTGAAATCAAACTCTCTTCATAGCAGTTGATTAATATCACTAATAAATAAAGCAAATTTTAAGCAAATAAAAATTAAAACTTATAGATGAATTGAAAAATTCATTTTTTATTTTTTCATAAAAGCATAATTTTACAATTCTAATTTTATAGAGAATTAATTTTTGATGAAAATCCGACAAGGAAGTACTGCAGACCTCATTTGAAACTGTTTCGGATGTAACAATACTTACTGATCCACCATTTGGTGCTTCGTGCTTCTAAAATTCAAAATTCTTGCAAAAGAGGAGAACAACATTGCAGAGATTATTTCACTATTTTGCTCATTCTCAAACCTCATCTTCCAAATCACGGCAACAACTATTGCTTTTCAGTGAGCACAACGATGTATCGGAATTCGATGATCCATCATCATTTGTGTTGCAGTAATGATCAACGTCATCATCGTCACGTGGAAAAGCTGTAAATCACTGATATTTAATGAAATTTCTCGAAATACACCTCTCAAAAAAGGAAAAAAAAGTTATTAAATGAAGCAAAAACATGTGTTTATGGTTTAATTTATAGTTTTGAGGATATTTTTTTTCAATAAATGAGAAAACTACAATTTATTGAAACTATTAAAAATCAAAAATCTTACCATATGCAACAATTACGACCTTTTCTTTTTCTACCGAAGCAATACACGATCGGAACTGATCATTTAGCATTTCCGATATATCTTCATTTGAATGTGAACTTTTTAAATGAATCATAAAGCTAAAAAAACGAAGAATTTTAGCTAAAAGATCGACGATTATTTGAAAGACAAAAAAAAAACTTTAACAAATTTATGAGAAAAATTATCATTGAATTTATATATCAAATTAAATCAAATATAACTAACCTTTGTAATGTAAAGATATATGCGTTACAGAATATGCACTTAAATGACAAAACATGCGATGTAACGTCCTATAAATGATGTCATTAGCATTTCAGGAACAATTTGAATAAATTTAATTCGATAATATTTTGTTGACAATTACTGCATTTCAATCATAAAACATTATCCTCAAGTTTTTCTTATCAAATTATCTTCCAAGAGGAATTCATCTGAGAACTGTTTGCAAAATACCTCAGAAAATGGTACATTCAGTGAAGCTGGTTTAATCATTTCTTGATTTTTCGTTCCCATAAGCCGTAAATTTGCTTTTGTTGAATGTGATGAAACCGGATTCTTCTCACGTCGTGATGTTTTCTTGCCGTGCTGAAGATGAAGTATCGAATGACATATAGCATTGCTATTTGCATTTTTTTTCTGATACGTAAAATTCTAAAAAAATAAAAATAGTTATTGATGACAATGTTATTGACTTATTCGCTAATTTAAGCAATCACATCGCCACAAATAGTTTGTGATAATTTAAAGTGTCAACGTACTTTTCGCAATTTCATCGTCCATCTCATGTTAGCTGTAGACCTGAAGGAAAAAAAACGATCAAAGCATTCCGTAATAAATTTCCAGCTAAGTCTGATCGTTGTTGAAGTGAGAAAAATTTAACAGAGTTGTGAAGTAAATTCAATTTGCTAGTTTGAATCAAATTAAAATGTAAAATTAAATTGATATAATTGACATTTATAATGTTTTGCAAAAATTTGAAATATTTTACTTTGTATTAAGCGATGATTCACTTTCGTCAACATCCATTGATCATCGAATGTAGCAATTATGCATGTTAACCGGAAAGATGTAGATTTTTTAATGCGAAATTAGAGAGAGGAAGGAATGAGGAGAGAGAGAGGGAGGAAAAATAGAATAAATTAAATAATTTTAAAGAACAAACCGATCGACAACTTCAACAAGAAGTACTTATGCAGCTAATAAAAATATAACCTAATTAGCTAACTTTGAAAAAATTGCAAAAACCAAAAATTCCAATATTTAACACAAATAATCGATGAAAGTAATTTAAAACTATTCGTTCTTATTCGAAATGAATGCAATTCACTTATGCCATCGACAAAATAGGTTAATTTATTTCATTAATGTATAGGTTTTATTGAAATGGAAATTATTTATTTAAAACATAATAATTAGAAAATTATTTTACAACAATTAGTACAAACAAATTTCATGCAATTACTACACCCAAACTTAAGTTGACAGCAAATCAACGTAATACTTACTGATATCATTGATAAGTATTGAAAGTATTGATATCGATCATACTGACAATCATTCAGAAGGCATTCTAATTTCACAATAAATAAATATGTTAAATGGAAGAAAACGAATTCTAATTTAATTCAGTACTACTAATTAATAGAACTTGGTGATATTGTGTTTCTTATCTGATCATCAATGACAGATGATGATAAAAGTATTAGAATTCATTCTAAAGAGTAGATTAGTTTCTAGTAACTTGGCAAAAATTTAATGAATTTCAATATTTGCAGACAGAAGGAGTGCTATGATTGACCAGGATGATGTAAGGTAAGGTAAGGAATCACCGTTGGATACGTACAATGGAGAGCAATTAAATGCAAACTGGTCAAACTGGTTACTGATAATAAATCAGTGACGAGCATTTCTTCGGGCTCGATAGTCGAATAACGTCGCATGGGAAATTTCTTTTATGAAATGATTAAAATCAAGTCAATTAAACTAATTAAATTTTACTTTTAGAATTTGGTATATTTGAAAAAATCACTTCATAAATGATTTTCTCTGTTTTTTTTTAGATAACTATCAAGTGCTTTTCAAACAGATTGGCTGATCTTTCGCTCCTTTCATTTCTATCACTTCAATATCGAATTCAAACTTTTGAATTGCTAACAATGAACAATTGATTGTTACCTTTTAAGCAACAGAATTAGCACAATTCAGCATAGTAGTAGGGAAGTTAAGACCTGTTTTTTCCTTTCTTTTCTGTTGTGAGATGAATAATATCTTTATATTTCCATTGATTAAAATTTATAATTAACACTTTGAAAGCACGGGATTTAGAGAAAGTTCTAACATTAAGTGTGCTGAAAGAAAGAAGCTATTTGCAATATTAGAAGCAAAATTATTTCCTAAAATTTGTCGGCTTTTACTTTAATTATTTTAATCATTGAGAATATAATAATACTTTTGTAGGTTTAGTTAGACACCTTACTGACTTAACGATATTATCACATCTACGAGTTATAACTGTTAACTACAATCAACCTAAGGTAATACAAAAATAATAATAGTAACAATTAATAATAATAACAATAACAGGAAATTCAAAGCTGAAATTGTAACGATTTAACCATATTATTTAGGCTCATTTTACAATTACCTTTCCACAATGCAATTTTCATTTCATTTTCGGAATTCACCTAATATTAGTTCAGAAAAAAAGCTAACTAATAAAATGATTTTTCGTTTTTTTGAAAATTTCAAGTTTTCTTTGACTAATACACATCTTTGCTTACTGTCCACTTCTCCTAAACACATTGAAATTCTCAGAGCTCAAACATTCGTTTTCATTTCAGTTCGCTCTAACATTTTCCTTTCATTACTTCTCGTACTTCTCGTACGTTTAGCATAGCAATTAATCGGAAAAAAAGCGCAAAAAAGAAATATCATTTCTGCTAGAATTGGCAAATAACTAAAACAACAAAGAACCAGCTAAAACAGGTACAGACAACACTAACAAAAAAGAAGTCAAATAAGAAGTCCAAACAAACATACTAACCTGGTCTAAAGTAACA
>JABVXW010000203.1:0-92567 GCA_013365375.1 Litomosoides brasiliensis | reverse complement strand
TTAACTTAATTGATATTTAATATTTAACTATTTAACTATTTAACTATTAGATATTTAATATTCAAATATCTTAATTGATATTTAACTTAATTGATATTTAATATTTAATATTTAACTATTTAACTATTTAACTATTAGATATTTAATATTCAAATATCTTAATTGATATTTAACACTTGAAATGTAGGTGTAATTAAAGAATTAAGCGTACAATGGAGAGTTATGAATAGAGAGATATCAGTTCTACTCCTCTACCACACAATAATAAGTTTAGAGACTAATTGTGGCGATGACCGTCTGCTTGTCACTCATCTTTGGTGAAAGACATTTGTCCATTTTGTATAAGAAATGGCATATTATCAGTATAGTTTGAAGTAAACTGAACTTAGTCCGGTGGATTAGACTCCGTGCAACACCTCAACGGAATTAGTTATTAGGATGTTCATTTAACATTGAAATAATTAAATTTTCATTACGTATTTACGATAACACTACAAATAAATGCACATGGCCACGTGAACTTTAGAATACTCTTGCCGATAAAATATTACTGTTATACTATCGTTAAATTTTACACTAATTACTTCATTTATATTAGCACTGTTTAAATTAATTACGCTAACGAAAAGCTTATATTCATTAGCTGTTCATTAATTTTTCCCTTTGACCAGTAAAAAATGAAATGAAAATGAGGTATCATCATGTTTAATTCAACCTGAGAATACAATAAATGCAAATGTTGCAAGTTATTTATCATTTTTTGTATAATTATCGATTTCAATTATTTTTTTAAAATTAATAACAGCTGCGCTTAGTTATTTTTAAATAAAAATATTATATTAACAACTAAAATTTTTTGATAGTATGATTTACTGAATGTGATAACATAATATTTACTAAACATTGCTACTAATTTTTATCATTTTGTCCTTATCAAATTTATAACCTTTGCTCTATTCCACATTGAATTTAATTAAAATTTTACTCAAAAACGTGTCTATGTAATAAGACTAATCTTATTAATAATCATTTCGCTTTACGTGTTGAACTAAACTCACTCTTAAAAAGAATTTAATAGTGGACTAACTAACCATTCAAAAATTTACTTCGTATTTCTTATTTGGAAAGCGATAATAATACGATTTGGCTTTTCAACTTTAATTATAATTAAAGTTAAGGAGAAAAAGCATTTTGTAAAAATTCATATTTTAGCGGTGTATCCGGCGAACGAAAAGAAGATTCAGATATATCCAGTGATGATGGCTTATTCGATATTAAGCATCAACAACAGCAACAACGACAGCGGCAGCAGTGCTCACAGATGCTTCTGAATCCATCGATGTCAATGTCATCAACAATTCCGGAAGCTAACAATCTTGCTACAGCTTACAGTAATCAGCTAGCAGCAGCAACTACGCCAGGCTTCAACTTCTCCTACAACACGAATCAATCGATGCAATATATTCCGAGTGCTGATATGCTGTACATGACAAGCTATCAGTCATTATGATTGTTCTTTTCTGCAAAAACACTACTACCGGAAAATTCTCATCTTTTATAAAAGATTTCAACCGTTTGAAATATTTCGAAAATTTGGAGCATTAATGTGACAAACAGACATTTCCACTTGTTCAATTCAATTAATTGTAAAAAATGCATTATTAAAATTTTGTGAAAATTTGAGCAATATTTGATGGAAAATTTTCTAGCAAACAGTAGTTTTTTTTATAATTAAATTTCACTTTTAATTAACAAATCTTTTAGGTAGTCTATTCATAATGTTTAAGTTAAGTATACGATCATAATATCCGTTCATTTCTTTTTTCATTTACCGATCGTTTTTCACCGATCAAATTTTTGCATTTAAATAGAACTGACTGTATGAATTGTAAGATATGTGCTATTTCTGAGAATTAAATTATTCAAAATAGCTCACATTTTTGTGTACGTACGTGTGTTTTTAATTGTTTAAAAATTTTTTGTTGAAAATTCGAGTAAAAAAAGAAAGGAAAAAGATTGAGTTATACAGCCATACAAAAATTCACAGATTAATTCATTTGTTATCAGTGAAATTCATTTCACTGATAACAAATGAATTAATCTAAAAAATATTAAACAAAATTTAAAAATTTCACATATCAACAAGTAGTGATTAAGAATATATGTTGCCAAAAAGCGTTGTTCTAAAATCATAATATCACAAATTCAAATACAAGTTATAATAAATTAAATTTAAATTTTGCTATCAAATTTTAATAAATCTTACTTCTCACATAAGTTTTGATGTGTATGTATTCCCTCATTAATTTACTAAATTTTACAGTGTATGATTTCCTTGGTGAAATAAAAATCAACAAACGTCACGAGGGTTATTAATCAATCATCGATAGTTTTATTAACAAAATAAGCAAATCAATATTTCGTCAAATAAAACTTCAAAAGAAAAATTGATAAAATTTATTGCGGGATTTTATTGATAGATTTCAATATTCGATAGGCCTAATTGATAATTGTTTCAACATGAAATTTTAAAAACTTTTAATTTTTACTTCAACAATTTTCACATTCATTTATGGTCGTTGCTTTTTGTTTCTTCGAAAACAGGTAAGAATTTAAATTTGAGCAAAAATCACAAGAATTTCAGCAAAAAATATGCTGGACATATTAAAAGGTACATGAAAATTTTAGAAGGCGCTGTGTTACAGAGATCCTTGTGGCACGCGCATAATTGTACCTGATCGGAATTCTCGAATAAATACCTGAAGGCATGAAAATATTATCGGTAAACGAGTAGGTCTTTATAGTTATGAAAGGTAAATTTATTGAAATAAGTAAAACTGCTGTAAATCAAAACGATATTCAAAACAGAATTGATTCTTTAATTAAGCTATCAATGTCATTTGGTTTTTACATACAATTATACAGGTGAATAGATATTGAACTGTACAGGTGAATAACATTTAAAATTATAATTTCATTTACTCGAAAAAAAACCAACCTTTCAGTGGATATGAATAAATCACGTAGCCTAACAACAGTGCATGCATTTGAAGCACCAAGTGCGTTCAATGTTTGATTATAGTGTATTATATCGGACATACAACCACGTAAATAACCTTCACGTCGACGTCCTGGAAGTCAATTTCACTGTTGAATTTAAGACATTGTCCTTTAAGTTTCATTTCATACTAATTTATTATAGTTTTAATTTAAAATCTTTGCTTGTCCAAGACTTGTAGTTACATCTATGCTTATTTGTTCGTTTAAGAATTATTCATAAATTCACTTTTCATTTATGCATTTGCTATAATTTTAAATTGGTCAACATCATGAGAATTAGCTAATTCGAAGACCTATTTGGTTAATAAATTTAAGTGAGTACTTTTCTTTCTACTAAATTTACGAGATGTGTGATTTATTACTGATATCATATCAGCGTAAATACTTCAGAATTATTATGTAAATTACAAAGTTATTGCAGCATGTTAGCTTAGATGCATTATTTAAATCTTAGAACTACCTTGACCGAAATATAAATCATATAAAGTACACTTCAACGATTTTTAGCCTGAAATTTCTTTCACACGACCGGTACGTTAAATGTGCGAGTAATTCTCGTAATGTAAATCACTCAAATAAATCGATAATTTTTTTCTTTTCATCCAAATAACATTTTTCGTTTTTCATCCATTAATGTTAAAAGTTTGATTCTATCCGACCAACTCAGCAATAATTCACTGCCTCATTTCCATTTTTTTTTCGTCGTTAGAAACTATTTGAAAAATCTTTCTAACATAGCCTTCCATTTGACTAGTCCTATGAGATTTACAGATATTTGCGAAAAAAAATAAGCTTCGAAATTCTGATTTTACAACTTTAATTATTGATTGGCAAAATTTTGAATTTTATGCATTAATATGTATTAATCTGTTTATTTGTATTAGGTTTCAGGCTTGCCGAGAAATCCATTTCCAATTTTTGTTTTGCTTACCTCCAAGACGATCGTTCATTTTTAGTACCACGCACAAGTCGGAACAATTTTTCCAATTCAGATAGCGACTATCAAAACTGAAAGCAAACTTAAAAATGAATTAAAATGGTATTTGCTAAATATATAACAAATGAATGGTGCAAAAAATGATCATAGTGAAATTACTTTTCATTTTCAGGAAGTGATTTCAGTAACTTCAGGTAGTGTTCCTGAGATTTTTCCGGCTACTTTGGAATACCACTTGTTTTTCTCTTCTGCATTTATGTAATATAATTAGCAGGGCACTGCGAGTGAAAAAAAAAAGGGAAATAATGTTCAGAGAAGGAAAACAACAAGCACTAAGAAATTAAATTAAAATTAATTCAATTCAAATTTACGAATAATTCTGTTCACTTCAGATTTACATGAAAAATATCAATAATAAGAGCGCATTTTTAAAAAGATAAAAATAGCAAGGTATTTTATTCTTGAAGGAGTAAATTAAAATTTCTAAGTTAACATTCAAATTCTACGCGACAAAGGTTCAGTGTTTCAATTGTCATTAAGTTTTACTACCTCAATAATTGCACTTTTACGACGTAAAAAAATTCAAAAATCAACTGATAGCAACTAATTTATGCTGTTATTCATTTAATGCCACCTTGATAAGATGATGATAATACTAAATAATGATAATACGATGGTGATAATACAATAACACTAAAATATTATCACCGTAAAATCATTTTACATGATTCAGCCACCTAATCATTGATAAGATTGTTAATTATTTACAAAAAAAAATTTAGCAAAAATTATAAAAGAAAAAACAGAAAGAGATGTGCTAAGGAAAGAGGAGAAAAAATTTGGAAGTAAACTGGAAAAAAATTCGAAGAGAAAATTTTAAAGTTAGAACTTTAAAATTTCTATTTTTGAAATTTCAAAGAATAAAATAATTTATCTTTCTATCTTAAGATATTTTAGCAATTAGTAAGTTTAGGGATTTAGATGCGGTTAAATGATTGATGTAAATTAGCAAGCTTTTAGTGATTACTAAATTCAGTGTTTCGCTAGTTTAATACAGAGATTAGTAAATTAACAAGTTCAATACATTTTTGTAGTACTTTTCAAATACAATTCTAATTGATTAAAATTATAAGTATGCATAGAAAGTGCAATGGCGTAAAGATCTTTTACCCAATGTTCCCTCCTTCTGTAATTGTAATACAATTTATAATAATTTAATGATGAAAATTTTGATAAAATAGTCAGAAAGGGTAATCAAGAGTGGTTGGAAACACAAAAGTAAGTTAAATTAAACTAAACTAAAGTCGAATTGGTCATAGTTCATGGAGAATAATCGAGAGATTCATGCTATAGATGTATTTCATCATAATTTAAAAAAAAAATCTTTCTGTAAAGAATGCAAATTATTATTGAAATTCAATTTATAAGCACGAAGTGGTAAGTAAGGAAGAATTATAATATACGATGAGATTTATTTCATCAAATTTTAACTTTAATCAAAATGACACTTGCCCTTTTCTTTGTTCAGTAATTTGACTAAGTAATAATATATTATATCCACAATGGCACATTTCTACAGAAATTTCCTTTTTGTTCTTAAATAGCAAATTTCAAACAATGGTCATGCGTTTTATCAAAGTGATAAAAATGAAACGTCAAAGTGATAGAAACGTAACACAATCGAAGTGCTTTCTGCTTCAATTTGATTATTGTGCTCATGCTGGGCTAGTAATTGCTCGGAATATTTGTCGTTTTCATTTCAAATGACAAGCGTTTCATCAATAATTCGCAACAGCTTTATAAAATTCTTAAAACTTTTTTTTATTAATATTTTTTATTTTTGGCGACAATATATTCGTAAAAAGAAAGTTTGAAATTAAAAAAATTTTTTTGGCAAACATTCATCATAGCTTTCTTCTTCTGCCAGCTATTATCTCCCAAATCATCATTTATTTTGCCTATTTAAATGTTGTTGTGAAGAAAAGATAAAAATTCGATTACTCTCATTATCGATCGGCGTTTGAATTTCAGCACAGAAAACATATTTATCATCCAAAATTTTATGGCATAAACTAAATGTTGCACAAATTTAGTTCGCAAATCAAGTTTACACAGAATTCGAAATGCGTTCTTAAAATTTAACAAGTTTCTAAAATTATCTCTGTGATTTTTTCAGCCTCTTCTCATTTTGTTTTTGTTTTCTATTTTCTTTGTTTCACTAATAAATTTTCATAATACATGAAATTTGCATACGTCTAACACAAATAATTTCAAATGAGAAAAAAAAAATAAAAATTGAAAAATTTTGATTAGCACTTTTTTCACTTCTTTTTTTTCCTTTTCGCATAATAACTTGTAGTCCTGTATAAGTGCGATAAAGAGACAATTTAATTTGCTTCATTTAAATGAAAAGAAGCACAAAAATTTGGGTAAAAAAATTAGCTCGCAAATCAGAGAGCAATTTAATTCTTCCGGATGGCTTAAAGTGTTTTGAAAGGAAAGACTTGTATTGTTGTTTGAAATTTCAGGCCTGAAATAACATTACGTTTCTCCTTCTGTCTGTGCATAATGCATCGTTTACTTGGATGATTGATTGTGCACACTTAAAATTAATATATTATTTGCTCACTTCAATGTTTTTTTTTATTATTTGTTGAAATAAAATGAATGCAAATGAAACACAATACTTTTTCAAGAAGAAATTTGAATTTCTTCTTTAAATTTTGTCCTTTTCTAGTCATTTCTTCAAAGAAAAACTACAAGTTCAGAATTTTGCCCTAAAAAATTATTATCACTTCCTTTTAACTTTTTCTTTAATTCTTTTATTTTCTCCTCTCTTTCTCTCTCTCTCTCTCTCCTTCTGTCAATAATTTCGCTACAATGTCTAAACCAGAAATATGCTAAGTAAATTTGCAATAATAAGGAAAAATTTCAGTTACCATTGTCAGTGTGCCATGTTCTCAACTATTGAAAGGAATGAATTTAAATAAAAAAAAGTACAACAAACTACCTTATTGCAAAACAGGCCTGATTTTTGAGTGCAAATCAGCATGATTGTCCTAGTGGAATTTTAAATGGTATTAATTAAAAGTGTTGAGTGACTGCTAAATATCACCGCAACGGCTAACCTTTTACTAGGCTAATTTATTTCTTACCTGACGAATTCATTGTTTTTTTCGTTGGCCTAAATGACAATTACTTTTAATTGGTACATTGTATAGACCTCAAATAATTGTATATTAGTAAAAATGACATTATGTAAATTTTTTTTGAACTAAAAGTTAAACAAAATTCTTTTTTTGAGCTTTTTATTTTCAATTCCAATTGCTTTATAAAGTATTTGTAATGTATTTCATTTTATTTGCTTTGGCTAGAAAATATGCTTAACTTCAATAAGATTTATGAGAAAGGAATTTGAATAATTTATTTTTGAAACAATCAAATTTTGTACTTTTTGTATTTGCTAACTTTTAGAATTCGCAGTGTAAGAGTTAGTGCACCGTAGAATTAAGTTAGCTAAAGTGATTCTTACCTTTTATATGTCACCTACAATTGACGCTTTGGCAGAAATAAGCGATCTTATTTCTCATTCGTTTTCTTTCGTTCTTTTCATTGAAATTAATAAAAGGTAAGAGAGGTGCGTAAATTTCATCTAACCGACCAGCAACTAGTCTGATGTATAAATGATAACTGAGAGTCATTTGATAACAAATACCAGAAGCTAAAGTAACATTTGAAATAGTTTTCAAAATGAAAAGATACAACAAAAAAATTTTATGTTTTCGGAAGCATAACATGAAATATTATTTAAATATTAAAATAGATTAATTAGTTGGAAATTTTATCCTAAGCTTCGTTCAACACTTTAATTTTCTGATAAATAGCCAAATCAATAAAATTCTGATTTTGAACTAGGGGATTTTTCTTGGCTAATTTCATTTCCACATTCCATTTTATTATGAATTTCCTGATATCTCCATTTTAGGCTGTTTCCGGCTTTAAGTCATTTTAATTTAGTCGTTACATTTGCTGTTATATTACTTTCCAGTTTAATTGCATGTTAGATATTTCGCTTTCTAAGCTACAAATTAAAAAGATTTTTGATCGAGTACTTTTAACATTAAGTATTAGGAGCGTCTTGTTTCAACTTTCAATTAATAATTAATTATACATTCTCTATGACCACCTATATTATTCCATTACTTACCAACGAGTGCTCCAACGCCTCCTTTTCTTCCATTAAAAAAAATTAAAAGTGCCTTATTAGACTGCTTTAATTTCTATCTGTGCTCGATAGGCAATAAAATTGATTTTTTTGAAATGAAAATTTCTAAATAAAAAAAAATAAGCTAAAAATGAGAATAATTAAACTTCTACTTCATTTTTCTCATTTCGCATTTCTGCTCTTCTTATTTAATTTCGAAAGAAGGAAAGTTTAAAAAAAGAAATTTACAAAAAACTATTTGCAGGAATTTCAACTAATCACAAATAATATTTTAGTAGCTTCACATATGAAGGGCACTGCTTAACTAGCTAATCGTTACAACTCTTAAAAGCTTTCCAATTATCCATCAGAAGGTGAAATTTGTTAAAAGGATGTACGACGGTGACTGAATTTAAAAAAAATAGAACATATTATCCGATCTTTCTGCTGAAAACGAAAGAGAAAAGAGAGAAAGGAAGAGAGAGAGATGACAGATCATTTGTCTCTTAGGAATTTTAAAATTTTCAGAGACTGAAAATTTTTAGTAATTAGAAGCGAAACAAAAATTAAAATTAAAAAGCTTCAAGTTGCTGTAGGAAATTTAATTTGTATATGAATATAAAAGAAATAATTTTATTAATAACATAAAATACTAATTCTAAAAAAAAATACTAATTTAAATCTCCTACGGATCATACTGAAAACTGTAAATTAAATAATTTTATAGTTTTTGTAAGAAAGTTATTTTTGAATAAATTCAAAAATTCATTCATTTTACGTGCAGTTTTACTGCTCATAGTCCAACCGAGAAAGTGCAAGAAAAAAATTCATTACAGGAAAACAGATGTATGGGAAATGAAAGGAAAGTGACATACCTGGACTGATCACATTTTGCTGTAAAGGACAACGGTCGACGATATAGGTGTGATATGTACATGTATTGATGTTCCAGGTATGGACTCATACAACTGTAGCAGAGAATTCGTGAAGCTGAAATGTGATCACAGTGAGAAATATTTGATAAATTATTGCATTAAAATTTTAAATTAAAAAAAATAATCAAAATTAACTGTTAATTTTTTAAAAATGGATGATTTGGTAGCTTATTGTTTGTTTTCATATTATCATATAAACATTTTTCAATTGAAATAAAATTATTTCAAACTTGCAATACTCTCAGAAATGATTATAATTTATATTCTTAGGCAAACTAGTCATTTCAAAATTTCAATTTTCCTTTGTGGATTTGGACAAAGTAATTATATTTCATGAAACTTCTAGTAAAGCGTTTTTCAGCGTGAGTTCACGTGCAGTAGAGGAGTATATGTTTTCCTTATTATAATTTTCATGAAGAGCTAATGAACTTACCAATAGATTCGTCTCGAAAAGATTGATGTTAATTTAAATGATTGATTAGAGTGATAATTTTACAGTGTTTTATTGTATTCATACAAATATGGTTTGAAGGATTATAATTCAGGCAAAACAAATTTATACTTCTTGAACAAATTTATAAAAAAAAATTTATATTTTTTATGTTTTCATTCGTTTATTTATTTTTGAACAATAAATTCAAATGAAATTTCATTACTTATGCTATCAGCGCTTGCTATTCCTATCTCTCTGTATTTTTCTTGACGATTAATTTGCATAATGTAATATTAATTGATTATTTTTCTTGAAAAAAAATTTTTAAAAATTTACAGCAACATCACACGCATATGTATTAGATATTTAAAGTAATAATAATTGTATACTTGACTTAACGGCTAAGATAATTAATTATTTATTTTGCATATGTAATATAATAAACTGATATCATAACATTTCAACTAGCAGATGTCAATGGATTTCAAATGGCAATGTGAAAATGCTTACTTCATAACTCATTTCAAATTCAACTGTTTGAATTGCTAGTCGTATTGGTTCTATTTTCAACGTTCGTTTTACTTCACAAAAAATATATCAAAAAACCTCGGAAACATAACAAAATTTTGAAATCCACCAAAATTACACGAGGAAAATTGCTAAAACGCAAGCAGAAACTTTTTTTAAATAAAAAATATAAAATAAATATGATATGTTAGTGAGAACTTAATTCCCCGACATTCGGGATGTGCTAAGATGCGGGAACGCTCTCTAGCAGTTCCCGAAATCAATGACGGAAGTGTAAAATGTAAAGTCAAAAGTAAGAAAATAAACAGATAATTTCTTTCATATCTTTCTAAATTGTCGATAAATTAAGTAATCTAGTATTTCATTACTTAACGCTAATAATTATAAGGTAACCGTCTGACGACAGCAGTACTGACAGCATTAACTTTATGATTATTTCAAAAGTATTACAATATTATTTTTTTATAAATTCAAAATGAAATTGTTCGATCAATGCTCACAAATATTTTGTAAAATCAACTAATGGTTGCTTGATTATCTGAGATTTTCCGATCTTTTCGGACGAATTCATATAAATTGTTAGCAAAATAACCTTTAACCTTTCACATGCAAACTATCGCTTGTTTATTTCTTCAATCATTTGATTGCTTTTAGAACAATGGCGACAGATTATCGATTAAAGTTGTTTAAGACAATTCGAAGAAAATGTTCATCACAATGATAATATTGGAAATATTCGAAATGTCCTTCAAGGAAGGAATACATGAAAGAGGCAAATGACAGAGAGAGAAAAAAAGAAAATTACCATAAAAAACAAATTTTTATAATTTTAATTTTTAAAGATTTGATTAAAATTCTTCCAATACTTTTTCTGGTATTCATCACTGTAATTTATTATCATTATTATGATTAATTACAACATTATCACTATTAGTTACATTATTATTAATATTGTAATTAGTTTTTGATAGGAAGAGCGAATATTTCAATGTTTGTTGGTAATTATTACTATAATTATTAATTATTATGACTTAAGATGCTTTCAAAGTGTCCACGCGTGTTGTTATTTATAGAAATAGTTGGCAATCAATGAGGTGATAATTGAAGTTTGAAATGATAAAAGCAATGAAATGATTAATTCCGTTGATATGTTATTGCATCTGTCATGAATTTTGATGAATTATGCAAAGACGTCATTTCTAAGATTTCTAATCAAAACAAATATGACAGTTATTCATTCATTAAAATCATTCCAATTGATTTAAAAATAGGAAAATCAAAGATTGCACTATTTAATTTGAAAGACTGCAAAAAATATTCGTCAAATATATTTTTCAGTGTTACAGTACGATGTTATTAGCTAACAGTTTATTCAATGAAAGTTAAAATTTATTAAAATTATTTTCTAATTGCAAGATTTTTGTTAAAGTTGAAAAATTAGAAATTTTTAATTTAATCTTTTCCTTTTTTTGGCTAAGGCACTGATTGCTAATATTATCAAAATAAAAAGTAAAAAAAAAAGGACGAGTTGCTGATAAATTCATTTCTCTTTTTCTATTCATTTAGAAGTAATAAATGATAAATTTTGTTCAAAAATTATCCGGGCCTAATTACTTTAAGTTTTTAAAAATGCCTAAAACATACAATCTCTAATTTATTTGATCCATTAGATGAATTTTTTTTTGAAAATTTAAATTATTTGAAATAATTTTTAATAAAATGTTGTACCAAACATTAGCATAGCAGTTTTAATTTTTGTCAAAAAAATTAAAAGTAACTCATAAATAAGTTAACGGAGAACAAACCGTACAGGAATGACGGATGCTGTACAGGTCAGTAACGTTGGCAAGCATAAGGCTAACCAACTGTAATAGGTCAGTGGTCATTGTTGCAGGAATGAAATGAAATAGCTATAAGCTATTATTTTTATAAGGTAATATAAGGATGATAGGTTTGGAAAGGATGGATTTGAAAAATTGAACAATAGAAGTTAGTGAATGAAATAGGAAATGCGAAGAAGACATCGTCGTACTTCTGAATACGACGACTAAGTGGATTATCCCTCAGAGATTTCAATGAATTAACACGAAAGAAAATAGGAAAAGATATGAATGAAAAGAAAAGGAGAAAGTTGACAGATTCAATGAATTTCAACGAAAATGAGAAGATTGGAATGAAAATTGGGTTTCATTGAAAGTGGTCCTTCAGCGAGAAGGACCATCGAGTGAAATTTTTCATTTAAATTTTCTACGCTTCTTTAGCAGATGGAACAGAACTATCGTTTACTATTTTTTTATTTTCATCAATGAATAAACCAAGCTATTTAGGAATATTTTTAATTTGTGATAACTGACGGAAATGGAAAAAAGATATTAACTTATTTCCAATTTCAATTTGTCTTCGACTTTCAACTCGTTGTGCTGAATTTAAGTTAGAAATTTTTGGATTTCCAACGGACGAAAGAGAAGACGAAAGAGAGTTATGAACTATATATTTCAATCATTTTATTTACTCATTGAGTGATAATGGTCGTGATATCGTCCTAATGGGTTACAGTGGTGAGATGTCGTAATAAATTACAATTAATTAATTCTTCATTCAGTCAATTTCTATCAATCATCTGATTATTTCAAATATTGACTGTCCAATACTATCATTGCTTGATTATTTCAAAATCGGTCAACGCTAGAAAATTCTACCTCAGTGATAAAGAAATGAAGAAAAGATTAGTTGCAAACATTGCTACAGAAAATAAATGAAAGAGATAAGTTAGCCGGAAATAATTGTCTGTGTAAATCATCGTCTATAAATTTAAAACTAATTTTTGCTAAATAAGACCAATAAAAATTTGTCAAACAAATCAGTAAGAAAAAAGAAAGGAAAAACCGACTCGTTTCACCGTAGTTTGCCGGATCGTGTACATTAGCCAAAATGAATGAAAATAACTTTGTAAGCTGTGTTGTCATTTCCAATCATACGTTTATTTTGTAATTAATCACTATCGCTATCGCATGTAGTTTTAATAGCACTTCGATAATGCTGACATCCGGAAACATTAGACGGATCACATCCGTTAACAAGTCAACATACACTCTCAACTGATAACAAATCCTTCGTCATCTTTATCTCAAACGGAAGAAGTGAATGGAAGGATGGATGGGTGATTTGAATTCAATATTCAGAATCCAAAGTAATAATAAAGAGTAGAAATCGGTTGTGAAATATCAATATAAATCAATTGGGCTAAATTTATCAGTAAATTAATCAGATAAGTAAATGGATATCTCAGTGAGTTTCCTCATCAAATACACTTATGCCAATTTTTATAAGCTTTTACAAAACACGTCAATCTTCCAGAATTTTCATTGGAATGTGTGTGAATTGAACGATCCGATCGGAAAGCGATGTTATCGGCAGGGAAAGGAATGAACCTTCTGCGCAACAATATGCTTGAAGAGTATGGATTAGGCTTAGGCCTAGACTTGGCTTAATAGAGCAAGTAAACGGAATCAGAATACAAATAAGCCATGTTTTGTTCCACTGAACTTAAGCGAAATACTCGCTGACCCCTCCCACTTCTCCATTTCAATTTTTATTACTGCCTAGATTAGGCATAGACGCTAGTCATTCATAAATCCTTCCCGAAGAATGACGAATGAACGTTATCAGTCACACTTATTATTGTGATAGGAATGATAACTGATATCATATCAGTCCATACGTATATATCATTGCTTATACTAACATTTCATTCTACTATTTCATCGTGCAGTAATATTCGAGTTGTCAATGAGATGACTGCGACCCAACTTTTAGCAAATTTCTTCATAATAATGCAACTGATAACAAGCAAATTCCTTGAAAAGCCTAAAGGCATCTATGGAACGATTTACATTGAAAAAGGCCTAGTATTAAAATAGCAAATGTAAAATTATTTAAATATTTACTTTAATCTATTCGTTAGTTAAGCTATCGGCAATACAAATAATCATAGAACAGAGGAACAGAATCATTTCAGATCAAAAATAATTTAAATTTTTAAAGCTAATAGAAAAGCTTTTCATAAAATAAGGTATGACTAATGATCATTTCAATTTAATTTGGTTCAATTTCATTCAAAAAAATAATAATTTTTTCATCGCTTAAATTTATTTCAACACAAACCTTTTTGGACTCTTTGATGCTTTAATGAATTTTAATTCTGCCGTACCACAAATGCCCAGTTCTAATTTGTTGTAAGCAAAAAAATATTACAATCATTGCCGACAAAAAAGCTTCAAACTACCACTCTGCTCATAGAGTTTAGTTTTATGCAAATATATTTTGACAGTAAAACTAACGATTTTAGTCGTTCGATCGATGGTGTAATTTGAATAATTAATTTTAAGAAAACCTTTTAGTAGTACAATTAAAAGCTTAGTCCTTGAGAAATCAGTTTGTTTACAAATATATGGAGTTTTTTTTTCTGAAAAATAATTCAAACATTTTCAATTTAATTATTCAGCGAAAAAGAGGCAATAAAATGAGGCATTTGATTTATTTTGACCAAAAAAAGATGTTAAATAAAATGATTTCTGCTAAACGATTACTTTCACATTCGAAGATTTCTATTTTAGTTGATTTTTTGTTGTTTTTTTATTTTTTCTTCTGAGGAAAATACTTTTAGTTCAATTATTTACTTAAAAATTGCTTCTACGAATTCATCTTTTACCTTTTCCGGTTGAACAGGCAACACTATTTCAGTCAAAATCATTAATGAACCTTACTTATTCACATTATAATTGAACACAACGATTGCTTATTTAAATATTAAACCATTTTGATTTTGAATTTATTAAGACTATAAGAGCAATGCAACATTGTTTTAAAATTATCATCAAATTTTAATGAGCAAATTTAGCTTAAACTTTTTCTTTTTGTCGTAACAAACAAGTCAGTGTTGAAAACATTCTTTTAAAAATAAAATTACATACAGTAAGTTTAGAAGTACAAATTTAACATACCGGAAAAGAGCTGTCGATATTGTGGATGCTCATCACGCCATGTACGCCAATAGCGCCTAGTCGATCCGTAACTTTGTTGCAAGAAGCTAACAAACAACAACACAAGTTTCATCTTTCCCAGCACTTCTTCGTAATTACTGCGAACCAATTGCGGTATTGATGAGAGCTTTCCATACCGATATTGCTGACCGGAATCTCTTATGGTTCGATTCAACAACAGGAAAGATGATGGTGGGAGCGGAAATTAAAAATGATGGATTCTGAGATTTGGTAGTTAATTGAAAATTTAAAAAGCAAACAGCGTTTAACATTTCGAATAGAAGGAACAATACGAAGTAATAGTAATGATAATAAAGTGGCATTTTTTGATCTTCCTTACTAGTGGAATATCAGATAATCAATTTTATCCATTTTAAATTAATTACTCAGATCAGTTAAATTTTTTTCACTCATTTATCTACTTGAAAATTAATTAACAAATTTTCCAGGCAAAATATTATAAACCTAGCAAATTAAGAATTGACGTTCTAATTGGTAGTAGTAATTGCAAAGTGAGCTAAAAGACTACTTTTGATTTATGAAAAATTTCATGAGAAATACCTGGTGATTCAGGTAAAGTTAGCAATGCAATTTGTTTGGATAAATTATTTTCATAAAAATTTCACTCTACTAATTTTTTATATAGTGAAATTTGTAAAGTGAAAACCAATTTTTTCTATAATTAAAAACAAATATAAGTATAATTTGCAGAATTTGAGCTAATCTTTCCAAACAAATTAACAAATTGTGATCACTTAATTTACCTTTTTTAATGAAATGAAAAATAATAGAATAATAATTCGAATAACTTTGAATAATTTCTTGTTATCCAAAATAATTTAATGCAAAAATTAGAAAATATTAAAGAAAAATTTGAAACCCTGTGTTATGAAAATTGTGTTAAAGAGGAAAAATCGTATTTTTTTCAGAAAAAAAAATGAATTTCTCCAAAATTTCATTATTAGCTACCGTAGTTTAATTAGTAATTATTTTATTGAAAGGAAACGAATTCATTTAGCGATAAGAAATGTGGAAAAAAACAAACGTCTAAACGATCTTAACAACCTAATTTCAGTACTTTTCTTCAAAATCCATTATAATTTGAAATTTTATAATAACCGTAAAATTCTATTTCTTTTGAAAAAAAAAGAAAGTCTAAAAGACATTACGTATTATTAGTGATCGAAAAGTAAATTAACTATCATTTCGTAAATGTATTTAGCAAAGAAAGAGTGAAATTTGATTTCTTTAGTTTTTTATTTTATTTTTTTGTTCTCTCGCCCCCTCTCAACTTTCCTCTCTCTCTCTCTTTCTGGAAGAGTAAATGATTTAATTTTCTGTTCATGTCATCTAATGCATTCATGTAACGACACCACAGGTATCATATTTTAATTTTAAAATCATTTTTGATCAAAATAATGTAAAATGAAAAATAATGATTTTTGTTGGAAACGAAAGAGAAGAAATAAGAGAAAAAAGAAGGAATTAATATATTTATTCAATCAATCAATAACTTACTTACCTAATTACTTAAGTATGTTGTTTCGACGGAAATCAAAGACAATTAGGTTTAGTGTGCAGAATTTGATATGTTACGTTAACATTTGCGTATTGCATATCAAATATACAATACTTTAATTCATCACAATTTACTTACTTTCTTTTCCTTTCATTCTTCCTTCCCGCAAAGGAAGAAATTAAAATAAAAGAAAGGAACTTTTTGCTATTATGAAAGTTTTATTTTTGAAATCTGAAGAGTTAGTACAATGAAAATACTTTCGATGCTTTCACATAAAAAATTGCATGAAATATAAATAGTAAAAAAGACAAAAAAAAGGAAGGAATGAAATGAATAGAAAATTAAATCAGACATTTTAAAATGCTTTCTCCTCGAACTCTTTCTTTCTTTGGAGCTTTTAACGAAGTTAAATAAAATCAAATAAATCCTCAAAAGAACAAATGTCATTTTTTGTTTGCATTTGAAACACACAGTTGAATGGTTCAGCTGACAGGTAGGACGAAAGAAGGTGAGAGTAATCGTTGTAGAAAATAAAATGCGAAATTCGATGTGAAAAACTCATTCATCAGGGAACGAAACCTGATGACCCCAATCTTTCCATCAATCTTCACATATCAATGTACCTTTTGTCTTTGCTTAATTAGGTAAATTAGAAGAGAGGAAATACATTAAGTTGGCAAAATGCTTCAATCAAATTAATCAATGAACGAGAGAGAGAGAGAGAGAATATTAAGGCTATGCGCATTAAATATGCAAATAAATTTATGCAAATTACTTGCGAGAAAAACCACCTTTCTGTGGAGATTCATCGGACAGATGCAAGCACCTTTTCTAATCACTGATAATTGATTGATCAAAGTTATTTAATTGATAAGAAGAAGGGTAAACGAAAATTACGCACTTCGCACACTTTTTATTTTCGAAAACTTTTGCAATTATTAATGTGTTCTCTTTTTTTTTCTGTTTCACATAAAACTTTGCCCTAAATTTTTTGTAAAATTTAGTAATGTAAACTTTGCGAGGAGTTTTTTTCTCATCAATTATAACTAATATTTACTTTTGAAATAGATGGATTCATAAGCTGAATGATTTTGATATAATTTTAAAATTAATTACTAAATTAAACGGAATTAAACGAGAAGGACAAACGGTTATTTATTTGATTGAAATTGTCAATCATACGTAACTGAATTATTAATGTATTGAAATTGTTTGAAACATACAAACTGAGAAGTTAACTTTTTGTCTGTCTGCGACACTCTCACTTAGAGTTTGACGTTTTTGACAGCACGACAGTTCCTGGAAGATTCTGGAAATACTGCAACATCATTTTTCATTTCTTGCTTTCCTTCAGTATTTCATTTGCTGGTTGATTTGAGGAATAACATTTAGCCATTTCAATAATTTATTTTTAAAAAAAATGTCACTTTAAAAGAGTAAAATTTCAATTAAAATGATGAAATAAAGAAAAATGAAATGAGAAAAAAAAGCGATTCGTCTGTGAATTTAATATTAATTAAGGATCGAAGCGACACTCACGAGCATAACTTATCTATCTATGAACAGTCAGACGCACGCACACGCCCACACACACAAGTGAAAACAAACGTGTAAGTTTAATAAGCTATTAATGAGCTTATTTTTGCAAAGATATACAGCAATTAGCAAAGGAAAATTAAAAAATTAGAACTTTTTTTGTACCTTCTACAATATCAATGAAAAATAAGGAACTGAAGAATTCACTTTTTTCAAACTTTTCTATTTCATTATTTATTTTGAATTTATCACAAATCACTTATGATTAATTAGTTAAAATTATAAGCATAGTGAAAGACTAAATTAGAATTATACTGCTTATCGATGAATAAAATTAGCTGCTACAATTACGATTAATCGTAAATTTGCTGATGAAATTCCATTAGTCTTAAATAGTTTATTTTCTGGAATAGACAGATTTTGCAAAAATCTAACTATCACCACCGACAATTTAAGCCTAACTATTTAACAAATAAAGTAAGCAGACAATAGGAAGACGACGAATGATAAGTGATTGTGTAACAAGAAATGCTATACTAATAAGGTATGTAAGGTAATCAATCTAAGAGTAAATGAACTAACAATCATTCCATTTCAATAAGCAATTCTTCTTCATATATCATTGGCACACACAATTGATTATTTAATTAACAACCAGCCATTAAGTAATTTAACTTTTGCTGAAATTGCATGAATGCTATAGCAATTTTATGAAATAGGTAAGTAGCATTTAAGTAATATCAGTCGGTGCCTATGGCAACACTCTACCAATTGATTATCACCGCTACGATAGCTAACCGCGCTATTCACTACCTATCTCTACCTATTCCTTATATTATAAAAATTAGCCATCACACTAATTTATTATCACTAACACGTCATTATGGTAATTTATTATCATTTATTATCACCAAAGTATCACTCTCACTTACTTCATTTGGTTTATTCAAATATTTAACAATTAATTGGATTTAAAAAAAGAAAGAAAAGAAAATCAGAGAGGAGAAAATTAAAAAATTACATTGCTGTGGAAATATTTTATCATTTGCTAAAGAATTCGAAAAGATTCACAAATTAAACAGAAAAGGAAACTGTAATTCTACGCTTCACACCAACCAGTTGTGTTAATTTCAAATAATTCAAAAAAATAAAGAAAGCTGTGCAACAAAAAAATTATGAGAATTAAAATTGAATTTATCATTGACTGAAATAAAATATGAAAATATTTTGCATAAAGTAAATCAAACCAACTTCTTCCTCTTTTCTTTCTTTCAGCCAAATTACATTATATCATTCGTTCCGGAAAAGTGTAAAGTAAATAGGATATTTAGACCCTTCAACATCTAACCAATTACCTTTTCCTGTCTCTTCCTTTCCTGACACTATTCATTTCAATACTTTTTTTTACTAATAGAAGTGAAAAGCAATAAAAGAGGGAAAAATTTATTTCAATTTTTCCATCTCATTTCTTTCACTCTTCTTCCTTACAAATTTCTAACATTTCATAATTTTAGGCTTACTTATTTATGATGATCGTCTAGTTCATACAACACATTTACCACTGTTATCATTTGAGGAAGAAGAAAGGCAAAGAACGATGCCTTATGCAAATGTCACACACACACACATTTAGCCTGAAACCATTTTTGAAATGATAAATGGTGACAGAACGACCTCATCCATCCCACAATACCACTTACCGATAATTGTAACTGTCCTAATTAGAGAGGAAATTTCCTCATCACTTAATTGTTTATAACTTTTTTTAATAGAAAATAACTTGAAACATGCCGTTCATTAGGAAGAAATAATTATTTCAATTCAAATTTAGCTTTATTGAACTCCAAGTTTTTGATTAGCTTTTGAATGTTAGAAGTAATTAGCTGTGCTTCAACAAAAGCATACCAATCGGTTTCTTGAAAAATTTGAAAAATGCTCATAATTTTTATGGCTCAGTTGATTGTAAATCGTAATTGGTGGAGAAAATTAATACCAAAAATTTCACATTCCATATTTATCCCAAATATCACGGGGCTCTTAAATTTCAAAAATGCCTTCTTTTCTATTTTTCCTCCTCTCTTCCTTCCTGTCACTTCTCTCTTAGTGAAAATTAAACTCATATGTGGCGTTGATAATTAAAAATAGGAAATTACATCGATAAAGTTGATCAAATAATATAATTGATAAAAATTTTAATAAAAATGTTTCATATGTTTACTTGAGGATTTCATAAAGTGTTCATTTCGTGAAATGATGAAATATGCATGAAATTATTTGATGAAATTTTATGCTGCATACACACACACAACAAATGTCCATGAAATTATTAGAAGTGTTGAAGAAAAAACAAAGATAATTTAAATTTATGAATGATAAGAGTAAACAATAACAAAATTTCCCATTCAATTAATAATTAATAACTTTGACAATTTGCGCTTCAAAGAAATAAAAATTAGATGGCTCATCGGACGACAAAAGCGTAAAGCTTTACGGATGCGATGATGGAAAAATTAATGAAATATATGGAGCGTTGTTGCAGAGGGGAGGAAGATGTAGCATTGTTGGTAATGAAAATAATTTAGAAAAAGGGAGAAAGCAAAGGAATGGTAGCGGTGAAGGATGATGAGCTCCCCTCCTCTGTCTTCTCTCCATTAGGTGGATGAAATCAAATTTAATTTAGTTTAGATTTAAAGCTGCTACTGCTATGTCATACTTTCATTTCTCCTTCTTCCATCGAATTAGCTTAAATGAGCCAAAACAAGCGTGAATTAATCGGACAGAAAAATTGCTGCAGGCAACATTTGCTTTTATTCTATCAGTAAGGCATGGCAAAATTGAAATTGAAGAAATATAAATATATCGGTTTACGCCTTATCTTCTCATTCGCTTTCATTATTTCATACAAAGGATTAACTTTTTTTGTTGCCAAAAATCAAAATCTATTTACAACTAGTATTGAAGTCACATTCACGTATATGTTGAATTACAACACTTTTATCGAGCATAGTTCATAGGTAGTATCGATACTAAAGCTCACGTACGTAATGAGATCCCGTTATCCGTTGTTGTCAAATGTAACTAACCCAAATAAAACAAAGTTTCGCTTCATTATCAATTGGAGAATAGTTACTTTGCGCATAACTTAACCTTAATTAATAAAATTTTTGAAATGCTGAAGAAATGTCTTGCTTCCGTGGTTAATTGTTGGATGAGTTTCATATCGGTCAAATGATAATCACCGACCATTATTTTTTTAATTATCCAAGAATTATTGCAGAGGTGTTAACTCATTCACTCCTCCCTTAATGTTACACTAAAAGTTTGCAAAGCTAATTAATCTTTAAATTATTAAAGATTTTATTGTAAAAAATAAATCAAACAAAATCAAAGAGTGCTTTAGTACATACAAACAATTAGAATAATTTATTACTATCTTTTTTCTCTAATATATTTGATATTTATTTTGCCCCTCTCAAGTCTTACATTCACATCTTCCGACTGTAAATAATGAATAAAAACCTGTGAAGGGTCTAGCTAACACCCAAAAAATGCACAAATCATTGAAAGACAAAAATGATAACTGGAATTTAAATTTTAATTATCATTTTCTTAATGAAGAAGAGTATAGCACAGTATAGTACTGAAGAAGTATATTTATTAATGAATAGCAATCACATAGTTAAGATATGTCGAAACCGAAAATGGTAAAAATTAGAAAAGTGCATAAAAAAATAGAGTAAAGTTGATATTCACCGAGATGAAAAAATGGGACATATTAAGTAAGAATTGAAAACTTTCAAACATAAATTAGGTTTCAAAAACCGGACTAAGATATATCGACGATAATATAAGTTCGACTAAAAAGTTTGATGTAATTGCTTTCTCTTTAATTAAATGCTCAAAAGGAATTCTGAATCCATCAAATAAACTTTTGAAAAAGACTTATCTATGAAGACACTGATCAAATTTATTGAATGTTTGCTAAAGTTACAATTTTTGATTGCACTCGAAATTAGCTGAAAGAAGCATAGAGATGAAAAACTCATAAGATTTAGATACTAAATACATTAAATACAAATTTAGGTTGACCTTATAACCTCATAACCTTATAAGGTGCGCATGTATTAGACGAATTGCTAGAAGAATACTGTTAGTTGAATAATTCTAAATACTTTCAAAAAATTTATCCAAAAATAAAATATCTAATTTAATGAATGTAAATTTATTGTAATATATCCAAAGAAATACATTTTTTTTCTTTAAATGCAAAGTATAAGACATTATGGAACAGAAATTGGCACTGATTGTTCAACAATTGTTCCGTTAATATTTTCCTCAGTGATTTTTTCATTCATTGAATTACTCTTCCGCCATTCTTTAACATTTATGATATCCTTTTTTGAACTATGAATTTTGGGTAATTGTGGTAAATCGAACATTTTGAAATCAGCACTTCGCTTTGATAAGCTTGGATAGAGTGATAAATAATTTCGCGGTACCAAGCCCCGTTCAAGTGTCTTATTTCTATGTTCGGTTGCAATCTCACAGAGCCACCATGTCCTACCAGCAACACCTTTTTCCAGTACACGCAAACATGCACCAACTCGGAAGCTCAATTCATCTTCTTGCTCTTTATCATAGTCATATGCTGCATACATCTGGAAGAAATGCATTTTGCATCTGGCGAATTTAACAAATTACTAGTTAAATGCTCAAAAATTTTTAAAAAGCAATCAAAAGAAAAAAAACAAAATTTTAATCAGTAGCTTGAGCTCATTTTTTATAAAAATTGATTCAACAGAGCATAAAATAGAATACCGTAAGATGGCAAAAATTAGTAGCGAAAAAAAAGAAAAAAAAATTTTACTAATCCATCATTCACAATTCCAGCTTCTTGATCGGCAGCTTTAAGATACAGCTGGCAACCCTCATAGCCATCTTCATTTTCCTCACACTTTTCAGCTGGTGTTTCCAGGTCTGATAATGTTTCTGCAAAAATGCACGCACCATTTTCCACCAACAATTTCACCATTGGTAGGTTATTGCATGATGCGGCACAATGCAGTGGTGTCCATCCATCTGAATCCTGAGCAAAGCATATGGATTTAAATTCCGATAACAAAAACTCAGAGTCAAAATAACGAAGTATTATCGCTAAAAGAATTATAATAAATTTATGAATTGAATTAATCCCATAAAACATTTCAAATTTCTTAATTACAAATTCAACTGTCAAAAAAGCAAGTAATTAACATACTTGTGCATTTACATCAGCAAACGAATCCACCAAATAACGTACAATTTCGTAATGGCCAGCGCAAATTGCATTGTGCAGTGCTGTAATCCCTTCATCATTGCATGCTGATATATCTGGCAGCTGCAAGCAAAATACAGATACGAATCTTTCATTCCACAAAATTAATCCATAACTCATTCTACAATTTTCAAAATAAAAAATGGTTAAAATTATTGCTTTTGCAAAAGATACTTCAAAAATTCTAACTTTACACTGAAATCCTTCGATAAAAAATAACCTTTGCAGTAGTTTCTTTCACCAAATCCATTTCACCTTCGAGAGCTGCATCTAATAGTAATGCAAGCGGGTCGAAAACTACCTTTCTTGGAGCTTTCTTAACTTTATTAAGACGAAGAATACCCTAAAATATTTGTATTATCATACTTTATTTCTCCCAGTTTAATAATTTGAAACAGTGAAATTTCAATTATGAAAAGATAGTTGCAAAGAAGACAATAACAGGTAAACGTAGCAATATAAACCATTTTAATCCCTTAACGATGTAGATATTGGGATTACTTAATCTAAGCAATCAACATCTGACAGTAATAGTAACTTAGTTGGCTTATTCAAGTATCGCTGAGCGTAAATCAACATAAGTAAGATATTAATATATCCATCCTGCGATGAAAATTTCAAACGTAGATGGATGAATGAATAAGTAAAAGATGAACTTAGGAATGGGATATATAAGATGAAAACATGAAATTAAGAATAAAGTGAAAGATAAACTTGAAAAGTGAAAAGTAATTTAAAATACCTTTTTGGGTGATGGCTTGATAAGTTCCGCAACACCTAGTGTTTTATTTTTCACTTCCATTTCATTAACTTGTTCGACATTTTCATTGCTGACAGATAACTTCTCCTGCCCATATTCTCCCACTTGCTCAGCTTCAACTGGTAATTCATCAAGTTGAATATCCTTCATAAGAAGTTCGCATACGTATTCGGTAGGTGTTGTCTCAGCACCTTCCACAGCTTCTTTTTCTTCTTCATGGATTATTTCCGGTTTGCTTATTACAGTTGCATTCTGAAATATGAAACAGTTGACCTAACTTGACAATATTAAACGATTTTTTACATCGATAATTCAAAATTACTCCTTCTTATAGATTGAGATGCAAACTTTATATAATAAATTATTTTACAGTACCGCATGATTTGTATATCGAATTAACCAGTAATTAAGTTAAATAATTACCACAGAACTGATTAATCCTGCTAATCTGGAGTCCAGAAACGGTTTCAGAATGTATGAGTTTGATTAATGGCTAATCATCAAAATCCATCAACTAATCTATTCTATTATAATAAACGCAATTTTAAAAATTGACATAAAAACATGCCGCTAAAATTTTATTTAAAGATCTAGGAGCTTCTTGTTTGTTCAAATTTAAGGCCATGCTTGCGAGGCAATAATTGCAATACCTACCTTGTTTACAACAGCGAAAAGACTGCCAATATTACATCCAACTAATAAATGAGTACGACCTTTTTTCTGCTCATCAAGTAAAATCTTCCGGATGTACTCGGTTTCATCGCATGATGAGCCCTCCTGAAGAGCCCAGGACCTGACAAGAAAATGGAAATTGAAATATTTAAGTAATCTGAATTCATCTAACTCCTTGTTATTAGAAAAGAAACTTCAACAGGAAATAAAAAGTAAACAATTCGAAAAAACAATCGAATAGTGTAGTAAAAATCAATTTCTACCTTCTCTTTGCAGCACGCAATGTATCTGGTCGTATGGAAATTTGATCGGCTCCTGTTAGCTTCGTATTAGCGACCATACCTGATGACAGTTGTTCGTCTTGTGTCACCGCAGCACCACTTGACTTTACAATTATATTCTTCTGCTTTTGCTTTTCATGCTCGTCCACTATTTCTGACGTTGACGATGGTAATTTTTTACTTATATGATCAACTGAATCCAATGTCTTCTCTTCAATTTTTGATATTTTATTGTCAAAAGTATTTTCAATTGTTGGATATGGATCTTTTGGTGGTGAAGGTGAACTATTACGGTCCAAAAAGGTGAAATTTGCTCTGAAAAATTAAAATATAATTAAAGTATGAAAATTAGCTCAATTTTTGAAATTTTAACTTTAAAATAAAAAATATATCAACATAAACACAATTTACAGAATGCCCACTAAGCTAACAGAACATTCGTAGATGCAAAAATGACTTATTATGAATTGAATCAAACTTAATAATTTGAAAAACTGCAACAAAAGTCTGAACAGTCTTAGTATATGCATTACCTAAAAAACGGTTAAAATGAACTATCAAATATGCAGCAAAGTACGCTACCTGTCTTTCCCAAACGTAGAAACACTGAATGGCCTACTTAGGAGCTGAGGGGGACAACTTGAAGACAATTCAGATCTAGTGTCCACGAGAGATTTTGACTGAGTAATCTGCAAATGACTACTCTTTTGTATCCTGGATTATTTAGTAACGGTATTTAGACATTATATAATAGAAACATTAACTGATTATCAATAAAAGAAGTGGAAAGTGAAAATCAAACGAAAAATTACGCTTAATTCAAACCTGGTTAAGAATTCGAAATATGATAGTAAACTGTAAACTCTTTCGAATGTCACAAATGGGAATACTGAAGGTAAATAATCTTGGCAAATATTTTGAAATAACTGCACGACTTGTTTGTTTTATAGAAGACTTGAGATTTCAATAATTACAAATGAAAACACAAATAAATTACCCGAAACGGTTCAATAGATGCTCGTGGTCGATCAGGTAAATCAACAGAAGAATGTCTTAACGTTCCAGCATCTAAAGCCGGCAGGATCTGTTGCAGTATTCCAATATCATTTGTCTCTGAAAGTGTTGAATGTCGCGAAGGCAATGTCGATGATTTTGATTCATTGATATCACTGTTTGATGTTGCAGCTGATGGTGATATTACAGGTAATGCTTGCATAGGATCGATCTAAAAATCCATTTTAACACGACAGGAATAAATTAAATGCATATTAATTAAAAAATAAAGATTAAAATTTGCAGTTTGAGATTAGAAAAAACTATAACGAACTGAAACGAACGAACACTTTCACTCTCTCAATATTTTAACTGTAATGATAATCCAGTAAACCGGATGGTAAAGAATGAGAGCAAAAATTTCAGTGAAAATAATGATTTGACTTAGGAATAATTTCAACTGCTCATCTCGCATCATAACATTATAAACAGTATTTGATTTGATAGGAAAATTTTAATATGGAATAAACTAACGCTTGTAGGCCTCAACTGTGAGCTCATCAATCTCTGCTGCTGTTCTCGAGCGGCATTTAATGCTATTAATCGACGATGACGTAGTATATCCAACTTAAAAAATGTGTCAGTTCAATTTCACTACAATCTTTTTCCCTCATTCAAATCACATTCGCACATAATATAGATCTAATCTTTTCATGACATAATTTTCGGACACATAATCAGTGCATTATATTTATCAGATCTGACGTGCTCACTTTCATACGTTAGAGAAGTACAATGATATGAAATGTAAATTAATGTCAAAACAATTAAATTAGTTGAAAGAATAAAGCAAAGTAAGTTTTGCAGCCGTACTTGTGTCCGTAATGAAGTAATCTTAGAAATGACATTTCTTAAGTGTTGCTCTTGTGACTTGTAACTCATTTGCAAATCATTAAGCTGTCTTTCAGCAATCATTCGACGAGTCATTGTCTGTTGTGTTTCACGTTCCATCAGTTTTAAACGAGCCATTTCACGTTCCTCAAATAGTATCTATAAAATGAAAATAAGAGGATTCGGGTAGAAAGAGAGAAAGATGGATTAAAAAGAAACTGTAACGAATTAATTAAACCTGAATATAGTCATAAAGAGAAATAGAGGATTTAATTTCATAACTTATCAAAAACTTAGAAAATCTTTAAGATCATCAATAAAAACTTAGGTCACAAATTAGGTAATTTTCAAAACTTTAAAATACCCATTCTATAAAGTGACCAAAAATGACACTTTGTTTATAATAATAAAAATTAAATGAACATTAATCCATAAGATCCTAATATTAGAACGAGTTAAATCTGATGAAAATAACTTATTACTTATAATTACCAACCACCTACATTGATTACTTCTAATAATTATTGATTAAAAATTTGGCTAATTCAAACCTCATTCCTGAGGACAGCTAAACGTATGGGTGCATTATCGACACGATTCCCACGTGTCTCACGATCATGAATCATCCGTCGATTAGCGTCAATCAAACGTTGTTGTCGTTCTGCAGTTTGCACCAGGTCTTCATACTTGCTAGAGCTGGAACTGAGAGAAAATTTTTACAAATTTACAAGCTTTAAAAAGTAGGAATTTCTACTAGTTTGTTGAAGTTACTTTACATTAATTAACAATAATTATTTCTCAGCTGAGATATCATCTATAGTGGAAGGATTGCGTACTCTTAGAATCATATCATCTCAAAATGCCAGTTCAGAAAAAAGAAGAATCTCTATCTTTTGAAATTTCAATCTTTTAAGATCAAAATTTGACAAACGTTGAAATATTAGGCAAATTTAATTCTCAATAATTTTCTAAATCTTTGTATGCTTAACCTTTGATAGTTTCTCAGAGCCCTTGAATGTGCTGCTGCTGATGGTTGTGTCGGTGGTTGCACAACACGAATTGGTTGATGTGACATCTGAAAATGCACTAATTCGTTTAGCAAACAAAAAAAAATTTACAAAATAAAGAAGTTCGTTGTGAAATATTGAAATTGAAAAGGAATGAATTTTGAAATTATTTCTTTAAATCTTAAACGATAAAATATGAATTATTTTCACACACAAATTCATCAAAAAATTCTACTTCTTACTGTTGCAATATGAAGGAAAGTATGAACAAATATAAAAACAGTGATAAAGTAAAGCTAATTGGATATATTTTAGATAATTTTCATTAAACTTAATAAATGATATGAATATTGTAGAGTTATTAAAAAGTGATGTTAATATGCCTTATTCATCTGTGAACAAATGAACTAAACAATATTTCATTAATTAATCTTATCACTACAAATTAAACTGATTGAATTTGGAGGAAATTTCAGAAAGGTAGCACATCACAATAATCTCTGAGCAATTAGATATGATAAATTGCTCAAAGGTATTCCCTAAAAGTATTAATAAACTGGTCGCAGCATCATAGAGTGGTCAGCGATGAAAAAGATGAAAAGTTGTTTGAAATAAGAAAGAGAAGATCGGACATATATGTTCGCATAATCCAAAAATGTTAAATATCTCTCGATTTCACAAATTGGTAGGTAAAAACAAATTAAACTAATTGAGGTTAATTTTAGATGAAGAAGTGATCGAAGATTCGGCAATATGTATTTTGTACAAGTTTGTTTCAATAAGCCGAAAAAAAAATTGCAGAACAAAACCGGCCAAATTACAACAAAATGTTTATTAAATAATAAGCCAAAATGTTAATTAAATAAAAATCGATCAAATATTTGCATCAAAATTGCTGCTAGCAATAAATTTGTGATAACAAAATTAGTTAAATTGAAAAAATAATAAACTAAATGTTAGCAATTTCCAATTAGAATTATGTCATAACAAAATTTAAAAACCCGAAAAAGAACAAGTTATTGCAAGTAAAATTTTAATCGTTCGAAATGATTATCTTTTTAAAATTTCAATAGATGAGAAGTTTAGAGAATTTTTTCGTGAAATTGGGATGAAAGAGCAGGTAGGACAGGATGTTGTAATTTGATGAGCGATAATTACAGTTTGATCCTCACATATTATGCATATTATTATTAGCAATGTACTAAAATAATGCCAAAACGGTGGAAGTCTGTAGCGTCCGCAGCTTTCGCGGTAATTTGTTATTGAAAGATCGGGTAGTGTCGTAGAGGAGAGAAGGAGTCACAGGTATGTTACAGTGGTAAATTAAATTTGAAATAAAATTAATTTTTATGAATTGTTTTGCAGAAAAAGGGAAAGATTTTGTGTTTGTAAAAGAAAATGAATACATTGATGCCAAGTGGATTAAAAGAAAAATTGATAGTTTAGCACTTAAAATTAAAATAAATTTAATTTATGGACGAGAAAGGAAGAGATGGAAATGTTAAAGAAAGAAAAAATAAATTGAGAAAAGATGAAAATGAATGACAGTTTTATAAAGAATGCAAGTAGTAGTTTATTGGAAATGAAATGAACTTAAAAAGAAGAGATTGTTAGAAGAGATAATGAAGAAAATGGAAAGGAAGAGAAGAATTAACAATTGAAAAAAACATAAGTGAGAAAGATAGTTGACAAATAAACAGAGAGAGAGAGAGAGAGTGGCTATCCTAAAACTAATTTCAAAGTGTACTTCAATTTCTGCTCCTTTTCAAGGTGAACATCGTCTACCGTTTTTTCTTGTGTTATGAGATGCTCTGTAAAAGAAAAAAATCGAACAGCAAATAGTATAGAAGAGAAGGATACGGTGTGAGATAAAAATGAAGAGTATTCAAAATGAAACAAAGAAAAATGGAAATAAAGGTCAAGAAAACAGGTAAACAGATCAGTGAATAAATGAGAGATTGCAGAGAAGAGGTAAAGTGAGGTGGGAAGGAGAGAGGGGACAATTTCACTGTCGCCAACCATCACCTAAACCATTAATTACAGTGAGAGAAAACCTGTAGAAGGAAGAACACGGCGATGATCACCTACTCCCTCCTTCCTTTCATTTAATACACACACCCACACACCCACACCCACACACACACACACACCTTGCTTTCTCTCTAATCGAACCAACTTCCAACCGGTCACTATTTGCTGACCATCGCTTTGACAAATGAATGAGCTGATATATTATTGATTCGGGTCGATCTGTCATCTTCAATATTTCAGCGGCACATGGGCCTTTTTTCATAATTAATGTCATCCACTAATTGTTGCTTGCTTGTGTTTTTGAAACACTTCCCAATTACTAGCAAAACATTTCCTTACTAAAGTATTTCAAAGACAAAATTGTTAAAGTTAATTAAAAAAACTTATCACTACTTAACACTAATTATATACTAAAAGAAAATTTGTGTTACAACAAAGATTGCAAAATATAGAATTGTAAATTAGAATAATCCTTTTGTTGAAATGAAAAATAAAATCCCACGACTTCAATGTGGGAAGGTGTCGTCTTGGCAGCTGTCACACAGCAGTTGCAACTGCTGTTCTGGAAATTATAAAAATAAAAAAAAATTTGTGTTACAGCAAAGATTCAGAAGATGGATGACGTCATTAATTAATGTAGAAATAAACTTTCTATTCGATCATTTTTTCTTTTTGTGAAATAATTCCAGTCACTTTTATCAAAATATTTCGATGAAATTTTTAAAAAACTCAAAAAAAAGAGGAATTCACAGAAACGAATGATAGTTATCATTGCATCTGATGTTGCTAATAAAATATTTTACGCGAGATGAGTTATGAAGAAAGGAGAATGAATTAGTGAAGGTTCTCAAATTTTCATACCAACTAATGCTATTGTAGAATGTGAATACTTGACCTTTGAACTGAGCTAATTTACTGGGATGGAATTTTTTCTCACTAAGTAAATGTGTAAATTTCTAATGGAAATGAACTTAATGACACAAAACTAAAATCACAGCGGTCATCGTTCCGTTTCTGATCTGTGACATTATCATTAATTTTCATTTAGTATTAGCACCTAGAAATGTATGACGACGCTAATTAATGAAGTTTTTATTATCGAAGGTGAAAAAGAAACATCTAAAAATAACCACTGAAATGAACAGATTAGAACATTTTACGACAACGTTATACTGTTTTGATTGCAAAGATTAAGGCGTTCAGTTGAAAAAGAATTTGAAAAAGAAAAAAAAAGAATTTGAAATTATCTACCAAAACGTTTGCGAAAGTTAATGGATTAAGAACCAATTATATTTGCAAAGGCACAGACAAAAACACAGACACACATTGTAATTTTCCATTTAACTATTTCCTAAGATATATTATCGCATAATCTGAAAATCAGAAATCCTGTTTCGCCAGGCAGACGTTAACTTCTAAATGAAAATGAAAAGATCGGTCTAATCTTTATAAAGTTTTATATTTGCAGAAAGTGTAGTATTGTTCCTGAAATTATCTACCAAAAAGCTTCCGGTGAGAATAGAGAAGAATTTTATTGGATCCGGAATGTGTATTCAACAATAGTAAAAATTGACACACACACACACACACACACACAAGCAACTCACAGAATTGAAATTAATTTACTTTTGCTATTGAAAATCTATTATGATCAAATGATAATAATAATAACAATAATGATACGGTAATAGTTAATAATTAATAATAATAATAAAATATACTTTGATGAGCGAAGGGAAATCTGAAAGGAAAAAAGTGCTCGCAGAAATTATTTAATTAAATAATCAAATCGGAATTTTGCAGACAATTTCGGCTTCAGAAAACAAATCAAACGTTTCGGAATAATTATGAGCAACCATTACTCATTAAAATATTATTGAAAGATTAAAAACTGAAAATAACACTAAACTGTCTTTGAGATATTCATTCATAAATTTAATCTTTCTGGGAATAATTTTAAAAACTATCGTAAAACTGAATACTGTACTTCGGAAGTGTATTTATTTAAATCAGTCATTGTGCCAGTAGAGAAGAATATTGGACATTTTAAATAAATTGCAATATTCATTCAATGGCGGTAAAGTGGTGTCACCTTAATCTATCAACGATTACTTATTCCATCCTTTGAACTAATCTTTAAATTTCACTCAATCTCTCCTATCATCAAATTATAAAAGTTACCAAACAAAAGAAAATTCCCCAATTTCATATAACAAAGAAAAAAACATCAAAAAAATATTAAATACTAAAAGTGTATTTGAATGTTAATAGAATAGAAAGATAAGAACAAAAAGGGAATAATTGTTGAAAACTGAAATGCAAGACAAAGTGGTTGATGAAGACGGTGAAAGGAAAGGAAAAGAGGACAAAGAAGTAGCGGAAATGATCGCTAATGGAATTTGTTGGAACATAAATGGTAAGTAATGATGTGACCTAATAAGAAGGAATGAAATTTTTAGACGAACTCAAACTTTAATTTGCTCATAAATTGAAAATCCAAGCAAACTTGCCTTCCTTTTTCAGGCTGACTGATATGAATTTAAAAATGAATTAAATCTGTAATTCGTCTCATCAAATTTTATGATATCAACTAACATTCTTCTTCTTCTTCTGTGTCATTTCAAAGGGAACAAAGGTATATCAACCTCACTGTTAGTGGTTAATATTACAAACAAAAAAAATGAAAAAAAAATGCAATTTTTACGACCTCATTATTATCAATGATGAATAGTATAAAACACAGCGCGATCGATAAATGAGGTTGAAAAACAGATTTGAATATTATATCCGACCTGGCTTGACGGATGATTAAAATGTCTAGCAGCCTGTAGCTTATTTCTGGCTATATTCAGTACGTAATGCAGCCTTTCTCCTTCTAACAAAAGATTTTACGTTTCACGTCAAAAATTCTGAGTGCTATGGTATTTCAGATAAATAATGAGTGGAGAATAATGCAAACCGTTAAAAGAAACAAATAATATTTTCGAGAGAGGAAGAGAGAGTTTTTAAGACTGTTCAAAATTTATTTGTTATTTTTGACTAGTCAATTAATTATCCTCTAAAAACGAAGACTGCGCAATTAAGGAGGTAAATTAAAGAAAGATGAAACGGATTAAGGTAATGAATGAGTCATTCAATTAAATGCCTGATGAAAAGCTTATATACACTGGTAATGAATAGAGGGAAAGATGAGGAAAATTAATTAAATTTCAATTATTATCGATCTCATAGCAAAATTTCCTTTAAATTCTTTTGCCGTTTTTTGAACAAAAATAAATGATAATTTATGGAAAAAACTGAAAATTAAAATCAATCATGTCTTTTTCTTTTTTATTTTAATAAATTCTTGAATAAATTTGAATCTAATTACTTATTTGAAATCATTTCCGTCGAAATTTGCATAATTTTAAATTAAACCTTTGATGGAAGGAAACCATCGTCTGGTCGAATCCTTTTCAATGAATCGGTTGCTTGTACCAATTCTACACCATCAGTGTCGTAGCCCACGTTCATCACAACTACGAAATGTTTCTGATAGGAACTGAAAATACATATTATTTTATAGAATTGATAAATCTATCAAACTGTAATAGATAATCAAAAAATTAGCGAAATACGCTAATAATAAAACTATTTAAAAGTAATAAAACTATTTAAAAAGAACATATCTATAGAGTTGTCATGTTTTCTATTTAAAATGATAAAAGTATTATCAACTACGATGATAACAGTTAATTATTAATATGATAAATTTATAAAGGAAATTAATCAATTCATGATAGAGAAAGTGTTAGTATCGTTTCATTTTTCATTTTAATTATTCAAACATCTCTCCCGTACACTTCGAAATATCAATTGCCTTGCTGACAAACATTTTATCATTCGATTATTAACACATGAAAAAATAATATCACAGATTGATGCAGAATTATCAAATCAAGCATTAATCAAACGGTGTAACAAAAAATGAAAATAAAATTTAACAAATTTTGTTGATATTATTTCAACAGTGCAAAATTTGAAAAAGCACTGAAATAAATTATAATTTAATCGGCGATAAATAGTTTCACCTTTATGACTGTGTAATAATTTCTATTCGCATAAGTGAAGAAAAGGACGGAAGAATGACGTGAATTGGTAAATAAACAAACTGAAAATGATTGAATGAATGAAATTCTAATAGTAAATGTTTGTGCATACAACGATTTCCCTTTCCTTCTCTTATCATTATCATTATTTGTCTAAAGATAATGATAATGATAAAAATGATCACGTAAACGTCATTAAAAGAAACGTTGAACGCAAGAAATGATTATAACGTAATTATTTAAGTGAGTGAAAAAACAAACAGTAAACTTGCAATAAGCAAAAATTCTAAATGAATAATTCTTGGGCGTTCATTAGCCAATACAGGTAAATCAATAATTTCAAATGTATAAGATCGATGAAAACTTTTAGCGGAAAAAAATATGAATTTTAAACTAATAATGTATTAAAATTAAGCTGGAACATTCATATATCGGAAATCAATAAATTCTGAAGAAAAAATCTTTAGGATAATTATCAGCGCTGTGCTGTGCTCTCGTTCGGTTATCCTACCGATATGATATGATAAGCAGCAATTATAAGCAATAATTTAGTGCTATAAATGGTAATGTTGATATCTTCTTATCAGGCAGAATTTATCATATCAGCAGTACTGGAATGATAAATTTTGCATTCTTATTTTTATATCTACTACAAACAAATAACTGTAATTGAATCAAACATGCCGAGTGAATGAATTCAATTCAATTTTAATAATTAAATAATTAGTGAATTAAAATAAATGAGGAAAATAAATATAGTTAAATTTTACAGAAACCCATTTAAGAAGGCTTTAAAGCACTGATAAAGTGACGTTGCTGCCTTCCTAATGCATTTTAGACCACATAATTTCTTTCTATCACCTAAAAAAATGATTAATTTTGATGAAATTTCAATCAATACTTTACCTTTACCGAAAAAAAATCTAAAATAAGGCCAGAAAAAAAATGCAACTACAATATTCAAACACTATAACTTTGATCCAATGCCACACAACTCGAATTACTCATCCATTCCCAAACACACATCTTAGGTCTCACTTTTCACAAGCAATAATAGATCAGTCGTACAACAGGGCCTAAAATACGAAAAATGATCGATGGAAGTGAGCAGAAACCAATCATTCGTGTCAATTACAATTTTAATTTTAAATTGTCAACAAATATATTTCATTCCAATGGTATTCGAATTTTCAAATGGTCTACATTAGTGAAAGAAAAGTGGAACTACGAAAGAACGAAAAATTTTTGCAAGCAATCCATCTGTAATGCCTTCGTCAAGAAAGATAAGACATAATTAATAGGAAGATTAATACGAAAAGGTATCACTCATTATCTGTTAATTATTAAATGATGATTGATAAAAGATATTAGTTGAAAATTAAATGATATTTTTCTAGTTGGTAAAATGGCATTTAAATGACTTTAATTAAGGAATTTTAAAATCCTTCGATATATCTTGCCATTTGTTGAAAAAAAAGAGCGATTACTATAAAAATTTTAATTAATAAGACTTATTTCGATAATAAAATAATTAATTTAACAATTCAGTTAGTCCATCATAAGACTATTCACATGAATGAATGAAATGTTAAAATTGGTTGAATTTTATCATTATGGCTTAGGAAAGGAAAAAGGTAAAAAGAGGAAGAGAGAGAAAGAGAAAGAGAGTAGCAGTAAAGAAAATGAGAAGGGAGGAATTGTATGAGATTTACCAAAAATAAAAAAAAATATTGCAGTACTTCATCCATCTAAAGCATACTATGCTTGTTTTTAGTTTTTAGTCGTTGTTTTTAGCACAAACAATAAAATTAATTAAAAATTAGATTAATTAAAAAACAATCAAACCGATTAGTTGATGTTTTAGGATAAAAATTTGAATAGCCTTAACCACAATGTTGTTAATCAATCGTTTGCAAAAAATCTTCTTCTTTCTCTCTCTCTCTCCCTCTCTCTCTCTCTCTATCGTTCCAGAAATTTTTTTCTACAACGTACGGATTTACATTATTCATCAGATCCATTAGAATGGTAGTAATGCTGTATGTCCTCCTAAGCTGAACATAATAATTTCATCTTTCATATATCCTACCAACAATAGTCTGTCTCAATGTATTAAGAAGCATTTAATTTTATAAATAAATAAACAACAAAAGAAAAATTGCTTTAGCAAATTTCTTAGTTTTAGGCAAAAACAATAAAATTAATTAAGTAAATGAAAAAAATTTTTACTTTTCTTTTCGATAATTTTAGTTTTTGCATAAAAGAAATAATTAAAATTATCATCTTTTCGTTAAAATTTTCAGATTGAATAAAATTTTTTACTAATAAAAAGAGATAAAAAGGCATAGCAAACAAAAAAGAAAAAAGAAATCGTTGAAGAAGGGAACTGTAACAAAACGAATGCCTTTAAAATGAAAGGAAGAAATGAATAAAACATTGATGTATTGCTATTACAAAATTATTATTAAATTAATTAATTGATAGTAAATATTGGGAAGGGATGAGTTGAGAAGGGAAAAAAGAACGGCGCAGAAGTGACCGATTAGCACTGAGAAGCAGTTGTCCATTAGATGTGGTGGTAGTGAGTGGTAGGTATGTCGATGGAGAGCAACAAAAAAAGAAAATTGAAGAGTGAAAGAGAAAAATTCATCTAAAATACTTAAAAAGATTACGACGAAGACGATTGGTGATGATATCGATCGATATTGATAATATACACATATTGTACGATCAATGAATTAATCATCCTTAGCGCTTACATCGATTTCGAAGAGGAATATTTTGCCTAAAATAGACGTTCGTTTTTTTCTTTTCAAAACATATTTGATAGATATAATCTTACAATATGTGTATTATTAATAAATTATTTGCAATTGCCGGTAAATCATTTTAATTCCTTCTGATATTTCCAATCACTGAGAATATTTGTGGCGCAAAGATATTGATTAATTACATTTGGCAACTAATAATTATAAGGGATTAAATTGAATTTAAATTCATAGCACAAATTAATCAATAAGTTCCTTCTAAGATATGGACAGTTCAAAACCCATTGATTTAAAGAAAAGTTTCTTTTAAGGGTGAAGTGCATAGCGTTTTAAGACAATATTTTTTAGGCATCGACTACACCGTCCACTCAATTACATCATTTAGATTGGTATAATTTGTATTGTATTTCTTTAATTAATTCTGACATAGGCTTGCAGCTATCTGATTGTATGAAATGGAATATATGAAATACTTATTGGAAAAATAAATTGACAACATTTCTTCTCTCTTCCTATGATTTTAACAGTCAAAATATATTTTTAAAAACTTTATTTTCGTATATTTACATATCTAAATAAGTTGTTTACAATATATTTTACATACTTTTCATGCAGAAACATTATGCCTGGAAACTGAAAGTTTATTCAGCAACTTACAATACATGAGAATACACAAACAGTAATTCATTTAAGAACTAAGAATATTAACTAGCGTTTTGAATCAGATTATACCGTTCAAAGAAAGGAGGCATTTTTGTGAAATGAATAGAAGTGTGATGAGGTTCACAAATCAAACCGTTTTATGACTCATATAAATAACTGGAATGTTGCTGAAGGACAAAATCACTGAAAAGCTTCATTCTTTTCAGGAGGCAGTATATATTTGGCCTGCATTTACGGCTGGCAATAATGCGTCATATGCCGACCATATAACTGTAATGAAATACTAAATATTACCAGCATATTTAAAACGCGTTTCCTTGAATATTTGTCTAACAACAACAACAACAATAATGACAACAACAGCAGAACTCAACAAGAACATAATAGCTTGATAGAGCACCACTCAACGAAAAATGTAAAAACACGATGCCATGCGTTTTAATTTTCTGGAATTTAGCGACCTCTTCCGGCACGAGCCCGACCAGAAAACCGTTTTTTTGGTGTCTGTGGCGGTCCAACTAAACGTGCTATTCTTAAGGTACCCAGCCGAACACCTTCCGCTGCCGATGCTGCGCTCACTCTAGAATGGGAAATTCCACTTGATTTATTTTAAGATGAGAGATTTTAAAAAGTATTTTAAAATTAATTACGATTTCTCTTTTGCAAAGTTAGTGTTAATACCTACTTGCAACCAAGTGCAACTACCATTTTAGTAATTTTTGGTTCGGCAACTCCAAGTTCTTTAGCCCACGGCGTGATTGGTAAAGCCATGTCTTCATCTGCAAATGTAATAGACAACTCATTAAATAATGAGAAAAAGTAAAAAACATTAGTTTTAAGGTTTTATCAATGCAAAAACAGTGGCACAATTCACTGTTTGAATTCAGATCATGAGAATTATATGAGAAATTAAAAAAAACGATTGAAACTGTATTCGAAAAATATTTAATTTGAACATTTCAGATGCTCGTACTAACAACGCACAAAGTCGTCAGTGATATATCGCTTGTTATCAACAATGATCTTCCTTTTTCGGTCATGAAACCCAATAATTTCCAAAATGCTGGAAGTCATCAACACCCATTCAGTAAACAGATAAATGGTTTAATAATTACCATGAAAATCTTTGCCAGGTAGCTAAACTACGATCACAAACCTCTGCTACCAAAAACAGACATAATGCAGTGAACGGCCGAACAGTTTCGACCAGTTTGAGAGAAAGAGTAAGCTTACCATTTAATAGAATCGCCAAGCATAAAATATGCGCCAATAACCTATCTTTGACCATTAGATTTACTGGTAATTTTTGCCTACTTCTGCTGTTTTCGCTAACGAATTCACCAGCTATAAAGGGATGAAATCTCGATATATTTCTTTAAATGAATATTTCATAAACCATAAAAAGAAATGCGTAATGCAGGAACTAACAGTAATTTTTCATAAAATGTTCCAATCTTATTGAAAATCTTTACTCTTATTCAATTTCGCATTTTCATCCTTTTTCGAGTTTTAGCTTTTTCGTTCCTTGTACAGAAAGCTTACTTAAATTTTTTCCCAACCGCATTTGATTTCCTTTTTCTTAAACAATATAGTTTACCTAACGTTTCTCCCAAGCAAAACAACTGTCTTTCCATTAGAAGCAGAACCAAGCGAAACAAAACATACGAAGAAAAAGTTCACGAATTTTAGAAAGCACTGTTGCTGGATACTGTAACTGCAGCCATTCTGTTTGCAGTAGGTAACGACGTTTTGCCAAAATCTGAAAAAAAAACCTGGAAAAAATGATATTGCGAATAGAGCAGACAAACTCTATTGCAGACATTTTTTTTTGAAATCTTGACCAAACAATATATATGCAAGTATTTACCTTGTAACAATGTATCATGGCGTTTAAGAGCAATAAATAACAGGTTCGTTCGATATTTATATGAATATTACCAATCAGATTACAAACAAGAGGCGAGAGACCTGAAACATACTACAAAATAAGATAATTTGACAAGAGCAGTATTTGCTGCTAAAAACCGATTGAAAGTTGCATTTTATTATGTAATACATAGTTTAAATGGATACATATTGCAATATCTTAAAGAGTAAAACCCGTTTCTGCTACAGCAGAGAGTTATCAAAACATTACGCCTTGTTTTCTCGTCGATAAAGAGGGGAACAACATAACGCCCCGTAATGCATTAAAAAAACAAAAACACAAACAAAAAACCGGGGCGATTTTTTTGATATTTAAGTCTATCAAGGCTTTAAAAGACTAAATCTAACGAAAAAAACAGTAACAAGTGTAAGATGGAATTTAGGAAGAAGAGTATTCCATATATATATATATATATATATATATATATATATATATATATATATATATATATATATATATAAAAGCTAAAGTCAGAAAAAATCCTGTAACCCTTCGCAATAAGATTTTTTCTTGATTCGTTCAAATGATCAAATGCATCAGATTTGAATGTGATAACTTCTGCGTCCGATAAAAAGTTCGAAAGCATATATATTTCTCGTGGCGATTTCCCATCCGTATTTGCTTTCGGTAGTACCGAGCTCTCAGCCTACAAAAAATCTTAAAAATTAAATGACTCATTAAATTATGAAATGAAGAACAACACTGCGAAATATATAATTGTAATAAATATCAGTTGATAACCGTTAATTTCGTTGAACAGATTTCAACTGAAAAAAGTTTCTTCCCTCACATTCGACTCCACAGGATAAAAATTTGAATATGCCGTCTATGCAAAAAAAAATTTCCTACTTTCGTTAACAATGATATTTCAGATTTCGCCACTGTTTCAACTTCTCCCTTCATATCCTCAGACTTGAATACCGAATTAAGCATAACCGATAACGTTTCCTTAAAACCAATTGTTTTAAAGATTTGAAAACGAAATGTTTTCTTTTCCGCAAAAGATGATCAATAATTTTAAATTCGGTGATCAGCAATTCTAAAAGTCGTGAAAAGGGTTAAAATGTAAGATTCATTTAAAAAATTTTCTGCTAATTTTCAGTTAAAAAGACTCACATCTTCGATTTGTCGTCGTTTGGCAGCAACTTGCATCTTAACCTTTTTCACCGATCCAAAGTCATTTATTAGTGCACGTCGCTTATCAGCCCACGATTCTTTGCTAATTCTGTTATCAGTGGAATAATCGATTTTCCGTTTGTAACTGAAATTCTCTCATTTTATCTCAATTTTCAAATTATTTTGAAGTAAAAATGGAATATGTGAAACTATCAAAAATCTCATAAACATGCAACAAACCTGGTATCTAATATTGCCTGGAAATCAGATACCGGAACATTTTCGAAACAAATCAGCTTAGTGGGCAAGCACTCTACCTTCCCTGTTAGTCTGTTGACTACAGCAATTGCATAATCACATCCTTCAGCTTCTGAACACTCTTCGCGTCCTAAACGAACAACTTTTTGTGATGCTGGACCCTGGAAACGTTATTAACATTTAAAATGTTAGCACTGTTGCATGGACAAAAAAAATTAAAATATATTTACGCATTTTTCAAGTTTAAAAATACATCAGGTTTTCAATGCACCGTTTTCACGGTACTAAAATTTTAACATATATCGCAATGCGTTTACAGCTATTTCGAATCTCCCTATAGCAGGAGGAGATCGAACTATTTTTCCTAGAAACTAGAGAGCTGATGAGAGCTGATGAACGGTTAAGTTACTCAAATTCAAAATTTCAATAAGTTGGGTGTGAGAAAGTGAAGCCAATTACCGAATTCTTAGCAGTATAGACATATCCGGCAGTACCATTTGCTACTTTGTGACGCTGAAATACTAGCGACTGAATATCCGCTGCCATGTTATTTGTTAATCGAGCAACAACACCGGTAATCTAAAATTTTTACAAAGTTTTTTTTTCTTTTAATTTTATGAAATAATTCCATATAATCAAATATGAATCATAAATTTTGAAGTACTTAGAAAAGTTTCATACTGTCTACTTTTAAGGACTTCTTCCCATCATGACAAGCTACTGTAATCCGTTCCTTAGATATGTACAAGCACTTAATTTCAGTACTATAAAAAAAAGAAATTCCGTGAAAATACCTTGGAGACAACCGATGCCTCTCGTGTAACACCCTCGGCTGGTGATACTACAGAACAATCCATTTTCATTCCATTTATCACATCTAATTTGTATTCCACCTCAGACATCGTCAAATGCCCTAAAGAAATAGCAATTTACGAAAACAATATACCCATTGATGCGTCTGAGAAAACGAGTTGAAATAAAAAAATAAGTCTAAAATACGGCCTGTGAAATAATGAGGTTGTATTAGACTGAGTGAGTAGGAAGTATTGACAAATTTAATTGTAATTCAAATCGTTCAAATTTGCCCAGAACTAAAAGCTAAAGCTTGCAAATGTGTTTTTAAAATGGCTAAAAACTATAGTACATTAAATAGAACTGTGAGATCTTTCATAGTTCTGTGTGATCAGTTAGTTTATTATCATCGATGATATGCTGAAATGATTGGAAACACTTCAAACTATCACCTCACTTGTCTTTTCATCTCTAAAACAGAAAGGAAATGAGGAATACTCGTCGCAGTCAGCTGTCATTTGCAGTAATTATCACTTAATACATCGAATTCCATTTCCTTCTCCTTCCTTCAACAAAACAAAATTAACATTATTTGACGAACAGGTAGTACACGTACGTTTATTTTCGTCTTCACGCAAATTTCATAAATTATCAGTCATTTTAATGATAAAAAAGCAAGACGAAATTCGTTGTTATATCGACCGATATATATTATGTAATTAGTTTGGAAAAGAAAAAAAGGAAAATTTTAAAGGATATGATGAGGGAACAAAGGGAAAGTTAAAAAACAATTGTTTTGTGTAAAAATGTTGGAGAGATGAGAAGAGATGGATGTGAGAGATGGGTGAAGGAAGGGATGAATATCATCATCTCTGCAGTGTTGTAAGCATCAATATCGCAATCACAAGCTACCATCACTAGTGGTGGCTGTTGCTTTCCACTAACAATATTTAGGATAAATTGATTCGTACATAGCTAATCATCTACTGATAATAGTGATAGTGATTGCTGGATGGGAAGAATTTTGGTTATTTGTATCGATGAGGAAGAGTAATGCCAGCAACTGAAAAGTTTATGGTATGTGATAGCAACAGCAGTAGTAATAGCTACGACAGCGGCAACAACAATAGCTCCGACAATAACAATAATAATTGTTACGACAATGTTTCGTAGTAATCGGCGCTCATCACTTGTTGGCTCACAATACTCCATCTCGTCCAGACGATCGTCATGTAGTCTAAAGGATATTGAACGGATTCAAATTACCGAAGCACAGGTACTTTTATTTGATATTTTTTTGTAAAAGTAGGAAAAATGAGGAATAAATTAAAATTAATGCAGAAGTAATATGGTTGATGAAAAATAAATTAAATAAGTGAATCGATAAATGAGAGTGAAAGTTTAAAATCGAAATTATAATTTGCAAAAATAAAGTGAACAAAAAAAATAAATTTGTAAGCTAAAATATTCCTGAGTGTATTATAGTAGCATTTTTTTAATTTTCTAGTTTATAATTTAAAAGCAAATTCATATTTCCGAATTCAACTGGGTCGTTTTTTCTGTTTTCGAATAAAATGATTGTTTTGGTCGATTTCGATCACTGAAATATAATTGATATTGGAAGAGAAGTTCTTGCTCGCTAAAGTTCTTTATGAGTGCTTCTGTTTGCAGTTGTGCTGTGAAACAACTTGCTGAGTTATCAAATTAATCAGTGATAGAAGTAGCAAATGCAGATGTTTAGAAATTGAAATGAAATTTGAATTAGAAATCGAAAAACTCTTCAAAAAAATGATTGTTTTGTTGGAAATTATTTCTTCTCATTGATTTCTAATTAGTTCTCACTCTGTAAAATTCAATTTCTTTTGACTTAATTATATCATTCAATTCATAAACGTTTGTTTTATTTTGCGTTTACGAAAGTATGCTAATACTGTCGTGCTATTCGAAAAAGCAGTCTGAAAATGCTAAAGTTGTTTTATCCAACAAAAGAACTTTTAAAACATTTCAAAACGCTTTCTAGCGGATATTTGCTTGGATGGTGATGATGCATCCAGAACATTCGTTACGTCGCTTTTACATCTTTTTTTTAATGCAATTTCAAATTGTCTGATTTCTTTGAATGCTAAATATCATTTCAAATTTCAAATCAGTCTACTGTAACATATGTTTTAGGGGAATGGAAATTGTAATGTGGAAGTTTATTCCGAACTATTCTTAGAATCAAATAAATGAAAGTTATGGAGTTTTTTGAGAGGAAGCCTGAAAGAAAAAACTGTTTCAATATTGTTTAAATTGTTCAATTTCAATTTTTATTTTAGAAAAAACGAAATTTCCCGCCTCAATTACTTTTATCGATACTTTGTGGAGGACCACTTCTTCTCTTCGTACATGTTTATGCGGTGGATAATTGTAATGCATCCTTTCTTCAGGTAAATTAATGAAATCACTGAAAGTATCAGTTCTCTCTTTAGGATTTCTTCGAAGTTGAATTTAAAAAAATGTTAATTTAAATTCACAATGAAAAATGAAAATTTTTTCAGTTTCTTCAAATGTTGTGGTCTGAAAGCGATGTGTTGTATCAAATTTTTCCATCGCCATTTTCTTCGGTGGCTTGGAAAATCCTTATTTTCATCACACTTCTACAAATTACCTTTTTTCTTGTTTTACCCAAAGAAATTGTTACAATTGTCAACAGTATGGGTAAGGATTAGTATATTATTCTGTGCTTATAATTATTATTTGGAAAACCTTCACCTGACGGAAGTTAGCTACTTAACTAAGTTAAAAAAGATAGAAACTGTTGGAGCCCGCAAAACATGTAATCCTAAGTTTTACTTATCCCAATCAAAATTTAAGAAAAAAAGTTACATAGCCTCATTGCTTGTTGAATTTTAGGAGAACGCGAGTGTCGTCCGGTAAATTCGTTCCAGTCATGTCTTCTTGTAATGTTGTTATTCATCTTTGGCTCAGCCCTAGGCTTTTATAAAGCTTCAATCATTTATATGAATAGGGCTCAGATTTTATCAGTGTTAAACTTCATATCCATTATCATGGTTTTATTGTTGTACATCCGACAACGAGGTGATGATGATGACACTTGTGAGTTATGCACAGTTTTGAAGTTAAGAACAGAACAAGTGTTGTAGAGAAAATCAACATTCATTTATTAAAGACCGCAATATAATTCAAGGCATTTCAGTGACGTGGATTTTACTTGTTTGGCGTTATCATCTGTTGCAGCATACGTTATAAAGCGAAAGATAGCGTAAAAGACCAAAGAGCCACTAGAAAAAGAGATGAAATGATAGAAGACATTAATTTGATCCTAAAAGCTTTGATTTTCAATCCGAACATCTTTTTAATATAATTTGAAGTTACCTCCTGTTTAATAGAATGTTTTGAAATTAGAAGTTTAAATGAGGGCGAAGAGTTAAAATTAGTCATTTTTCAGCTGATATTATCAGTGGTTTGTTTTTTGGCACTGATTTAACGCCAACGATTTATTCAGTTGATCTCAAACACTTCATCACCTACAGAATTTCCCGAACTTTATGGCCATTATATGTCATCTCATCCTTGTACTACAATTATTCAGTTTATGGACAAATCAATAGTAAATGTTTAAATTACCCTGCGAGATTTTATACCTTTTAAACTTTTGTCCTTATTCGACAGCAAACCAGCAATACAAGTTAAATAGAATTACCAACCCGTTCATTATGGTTTAGATCGTCCAAATCTGAGTTTAATTTTAAGCGAATTGTTCTGATAACTGACCGTTCACTCTCTCCCAATTAGGAAGCTTACGTATGTGATGCGGTTAAAAACTTGTCAAATTTAGTTATTAAAATGACCTGATGAGCCAATTTACATTTCTGATTTATTCTCTCCCTCTGAATTTCAATTCTCATTTCAGTATTTCTTACCTTTTTTTTGCAGATAATTTACTGTCCTGTGGAATTTTGCAGCTTATTTACATTGGTAAAACACATTGGTACGAGCATTTGCAGTACAGTCAGTTGGATGCTCAAAATAAGAAAGCAGGTTTGTCGTTGCTGTAGTAAATTATAATCAAACTTTGATAAGTAGTAGTATGTTTGTTGAATTTTGACCGTTTTTTTTCTATTCCCTTCTTTTGTAGAAATAAATTAAAAATTGAAAAGATTTCTTTCTGTAAGAACGAAATGATTGGGATGAAAGTAAGTTTTTCTTTCTCGAAAAAGTAATTTAATAATTCCGAACAAAAATGGAATAGAGGACGAACGGTATGAAGAAAGTTATTTTCTTGAGCATTCATAAGGGCAAGAAGTGACGAACGAGTTTGAATGAATTATTTCCTGCGATATTAGAAATAAAATACAAACTTATTCTTAGGTGTTTGATTCTTAAAATTTTATCGATATAAAGATAGAGAGAATAGAAGAAAAAATAGAAACTTCACGAGTTTCTAAAAGGTTGAGTGGCATCATCCGATTGGTCTCTCATCAAATAAATCGTTGTAATCCTAAAGATGCCTCGAAGTGAATGTCAACAAGAAAAATTATTCTCATTTTACTCTAACGTAGTACCGTTCTTAAGCTATTTTACATTAAGAAATTTCAGTCATTTAAAAGGCAATAATCAAATTTCTGAAGTTTCACTGAAGCGATGATGATTTTTCATAATCCTTTTGCATCCACGTCGGATGTGAAGATCTAACATCTTCGGAATAATAAGCTTATTATTTGTGCCTAAGTGCCTAAGGTTTTTAATCTTCTAGACATCTCGTTGATTAGAATGGTTAATTTCTTTCATTTCCATCTGCTGCCCCTTTGTGATGAGTAATACTGAGATGGCTATGTTTTTTGCTTTTATCTTGTCTTCATCTTCTAATTATCATTTGCTCATTTTTTTGTTTCGATGCTAAATCAGACAGTAAAAATATTTCGAAAGAAAAAGACTAGTTTCTGAAATTGTTCCAGGGAGTTTCGTTTGGAGATTTTGACGTGGTGATAAGCATTTATAGTCTTAATTAGTCTGGCTATGTAGTAATTGAAAACATGATGAATGACCTTGGCATTCTAAAATTCCGGTGTACTTTTCGTCTTTCATTTTAAGGTTATCATCGTGAATAATATTAGTTTCTATCAACTGAATACTAAATTTAAGTTGCTATAATTTATATTTTAGTATACTATAGTATTTCCTAGGACTGCTTTTTTCCTATGAATATGGGTTTTATGGGAAGACTTTGTTAGCCGGCTCTTTTGAAGTAAGAAAAAAACAAAGGAGAGCAGATTTACTATGAAATATGGAAATTAATTTTAAGCCATTTACTTTCAAATACCATTGTTCACGTAGTGGAAAATTAAAAAAAACTTTTTAGAATTTTATGAACTACTTAAACATGATCAGTTGCTAAGATATTTTATTTTTGTTTCGGAGTTTTGGCTAATTAATTTGTTGATTGCATTGTTCTTTGTGCAGTTAGTGTTATCAGTTTTTTCTGACAGAGTGATCATTCAAAAGTTGATTGTTATAAATGACATAAGGCAATTGCACGGGTGGTTCTCAATTGAAGGGAAAGAATTTGTTCAACTTTTGAGTTAAATGTCACTTTTCTAACAGGAGGATGGATTATAGAATGCTAATTGTTTATAGTTATCACAAACATTCGGGAAATTTCAGGATTTTTCTACATATGGAAAACCCTTGCGCTTTATCCAGCGTTCTATGCGACACCGGTAACAGTGCTTGCACAACAGAAATTAGTATTATCCTTGCCAGTTAGTGTAGCAGTGCTTTTCATTGGTATTATTGCAATGTATGTCACAGTTGATAGTGATCGGCAGCGTGTACAATTTAGACTTGCCAATGGAAATATGAAAGTATGGGGTGAAGATCCATTTTTTATTACGGCCAAATATCGGCGTAATAACGGTGAAATTGCTACCAACTTACTTTTGGGTAAGAAAAAATTTATATTGATTAAATATCCGATCATTCAGTACTGCGCAACTTCACTGATTTACATTTACCAGCCAAGCATTTTTCATTTGCTTACAATTCAATTTTCTTTCCAAAAACTTTTTTAGTAGATTCGGTAAATAAAGGTTTAAAACACTTAACGAATTCCAGGAAGCGGCTGGTGGGGACTGTGTCGACATCCAAATTATTTTTGTGAATGGCTCACATTTGCTTGTTGGACAGTTTTGCAAGGGACAAACACATTTTTCACTTGCTTTCCACTCCTGTTTCTAACATGCCACTTATATCTACGATTAAAACATGATGAGTTGAGGTAGGTTTTTATCGCAAAAAATTGATTTTTCACTCAAAATATCTGAATTATAATACAATAAAGTGAAAAGCTTGTCGTGTATGCTTGAATGAATTGTAGTAAGGTACTTTCCAAAGTAGCATATAGCCTATTTCTTTTCTGTTCATACCAAACCGATTTCCATTAAATTGGGAGCTAAATTGAAATTTCTTTAAAAAGGAAGTCGAAAATTGATTGAAAATTGAGATTTAAGGCAAAGTTTCGAACTCATAATGTATTGAAAGTAAAATCCCTGGGAAAAAAAGACTAGCGATGTTTGATGTAATTCAGATGCTTGGCAAAATATGGACCTTACTGGTTGCAATATCGGAATCGAGTGAAATGTTCGATCATTCCTTCGTTATTTTAAATTCCAGACAATTTTTTATGATTCAGAAAAAGAAATGCCGTTGAAAATAATATTTTAAGTTAATTGCTTATGTTGAATGGGCACTGGACGCACTGATCCGTTCGTCGGCAAATTACATTTTGATCGATTGGGTTGCACTGTTCGCACTGAGTGAAAAATAATTATACCCTATGTATTTAAAAATAGTTTTTCAAATTGTCATTTGCACGGCTAATAAAATTTTATTATTCTTAAATTTACAGCAAAGTTCAAAGCCTAACACATAAACGTATTTTACCATTCTAGTCAATATCTATTCATTAATTAGTACCGTACTGGTCGACATTCATTAAAAAATTCATCCAAAAGTGCATCCTCATAGCTAGGCGGCGGCGAAGCACCATGTTGTATAGGTGGGTTTATGGAGTAAGTTGGCGGAGATGTGTTGTTGGTTATTACTGAGTCGTTCATCTGGTGGTTTGATTTCGCTTTGAACAGCTCTCTCTTTCGTTGTCGCATGCTACGAGCCTCTAGAAGTCATTTGATTCGATGAACGAAATAAATTAGGGAAACAGTAGATGAAAAGGTGAAGGAAAAAAGGAATTCGAAACCTGAATCTCTTCCCCTTAAAAAACCATACACATAATCATCTACAGCGAACTAAAAAAAACTATCCCAAGCAGATGAAAGATATAAATAGTTTTCAAAAATCTTAAAACACTCCTCAGTGATGCTATCATAAAGGCTACAAAGAGAAAAGAAATGAAGTAGAAGGGAATAAAACTAACTTTGTATAGTCCGGAAATTCTTCTCACGTAATCGTGCTGTTATCCTTTGTACCACACGTCGTGTACGCCTCATTTCAATAATTTTATCCAGTTCCCACTGTTTACATTTATTTATTCCGATGATCATCGCAACTACCATAGCTATACAGAATAGAATTGTTGGTAGGACAATTGTTGTTACGACATCTGTCGAAGGCACATAATACGCTTTAGGCATTTGAACACGATGATGCATCGTTTGATTGATTATTCCGGTGCCAATGCTCATCACACTTTATACTTCACATACATTCTTAATTAGCCATTCAACCATTCTTGTACATCGGTTACATCTGAGAAAATTCCTGAAAAAGAAGAAAAGAGATCACAAATGGTCATTCAGACAACACACGTCAAAAGAAACGAATTTGGGATTTGTTAGAATTGCAATAAGGTGATTCAGACACGATAGAAAGCTTATCAGAAAAGTGAGCTAGTAATGGCCAATCAGATAATAAAACTTCCGATAGGGCAATTGTATTTCAATATTGAAATTTTAAATAGAAGTGATTTTGGTACGTTGGTGTAATTAAATTGAATTCATGTAAATACTTGAAATTAGCGTAACGGAAAAGGAATTTGATAAAGCAAAAGAAATGCAGAAAAATCAATTTAATTTTTAACTTCCATTCCCTACTTCATTGATTTATATAATTTTACGTCAGTTGTTTATTTACACTACTCTTTCAAGTCCTTTGCTGTCAGTATAAGGAAAATAGAAAATTATATTCCAATATTCAGATTAAAATTGGATCAAACGTAACCCTAAGGCAAAAGAATCCGAAAGCCAAGCCGTCATCGATTTGCGGACACACACTCAGCTGCCTAACCTGAATGTATAAAAAAGGGAAAAGTCGATATTTGCATGGCAATCTTGGTGTTATTTATGTCAAATGCTCATTTGTCGAGCCTTCTCCTAATACATCCCAATGAGGCGATTTAACAGATAGACGGAATAATTGACTGAATTCTTTAGAAAGCACTTTTTGTATGCTAATTTTTCATGATAATTCCCACTCTACGCCACGGAATGTGTTATAAAATTAAATCAGAAGGACAGTAAGTAGCAATATTATGTTAGAAAAAATTTCAGTTTTTCTAACAATATTAAAAATAGCATTAAATATTGCAAATAAGTGCAAAAGAGAAAGTCTGATAACTGAAGTATATATTCTGATTGCCAGTTATGTCCAGGAATTCTATAAGGGATGTTAAATTGCATATCGAGGAGGAAGGTTTGAGCCGGCGCCGCAAATTTAGGTAATGTTTCCTAAATGGCGGAAGGGTTGAGGTTGAAGGGGGTTATAGTGGGGTTGGTTAGGTTTTTTCATTCGTGGTCGGATGTAGGTAGTGCTACTTTAGTTTCCTTGTCAGGACTGCATTTTCGAGGATTACTTCTAAGGTCGGAATAACATGTTCATATGCTACGCGTGATTGTGCATAGGTGTAAAAATACCCTAATTGTTACGCAGTTGGACTATACATAATCTCATGTATTTTGAAATTTTCTCTATCGAAGTTCATAGTCATGCTTCATCCTCGTTATGTCATGTATTGGACTGCACTGGAACGCTTAATTTACTTTCTGCATTTGGTAGTTCAAACGGTCTTATTTTATCGGATCAAATGCGGGTTAATTAAAAGCTATTGGAAGTATATGATTAGATAGTAGTATTAACGTAATAGATCTGTAACCATGTTGTGGTAAGATAGATCTGTAACCATGTTGTGGTAAGAAACACTAGCATTTTACTAAAGCTATTGCTTTCTTAGTGAGAGGAAGATTGCTTTGATGTTTTAGTTTTAGAAAAAGTGGAAATCTCTTATTTTAGGTTGAAGGAAGAAAGCCGCCCAAATGGGACGTAGGATACGTGTGCAGCGTAAGGGGCCGGGAGGTATTTTTAAAGCTCATAATAAACATCGGAAAGGAGCAGCGAAGTTACGACCGGTCGACTACGCGGAACGTCATGGTTATATAAAAGGAGTGGTGAAAACTATTATGCACGATCCAGGAAGAGGAGCACCTCTGGCACTCATTGAATTTCGCGACCCCTATCGGTATAAAATCCTGAAGAGCACAATGATTGCCGCGGAAGGGATGCACACTGGACAGTTTATTTACTGTGGGCGGAAAGGTATCTTTTCATGTTTCTAGTTGGACGGAATTGCGTGTTCTACATAGGGTTATGCGATCTTAAGGACTAGCTAGAAGTTTGATTAACATACACTTTGTGCCTCATGTTAGATGTGAGGTATTTTGCAAGTCATTGGTCAATGTAATGACTTTTGAAGGGGACTAGGCTTATTTCAGCTCAAGTTCAAATTGGTAACATACTACCACTTGCCGAATTACCTGAAGGGACTACTGTGTGCAATTTAGAAGAAAAGACTGGTGATCGTGGTCGTCTGGCGCGTACTTCTGGTAAGTGGACTGAAGCATTTTTTGAAAGAATGTTATATCGGAAAACCAGTGAGATAACTGGAGAGGATATGATTCAGAATTTGGATCGATTTATTAATTTGCTACATACATTTTGTGAACGTATATATTTTTTATAGGAAATTATGCTACTGTTGTTGCACATAATCCGGAAACTAAGAAAACACGTGTGCGTTTACCGTCTGGCGCAAAGAAGGTTCTGGATTCTTCAAACAGAGCAATGATCGGTATGTTTTTCTTTAAAATATTTGCAGCTGTATTTGGTCATGAAAAGCTATGGGCAACATTTACCCGTCTTTGGCGTTCTATAGTTTTAGCTAAAATGGACTTATGTGTAAAGCGTCACGATGCAAACGTTTGTTGCTTTAGGTATAGTGGCTGGTGGTGGAAGAACCGACAAACCACTGTTGAAAGCAGGAAATGCGTACCACAAATACAAGGCCAAACGCAACTGCTGGCCAACGGTACGTGGTGTTGCAATGAATCCTGTAGAGCATCCTCATGGTGGTGGTAATCACCAGCACATTGGGCATCCATCTACTGTGAAACGTGGAACAAGTGCTGGACGTAAAGTAGGTCTTATTGCGGCACGTCGAACCGGTAGAATTCGTGGTGGCAAGCCAGAAAAACACGGAAAGGAAGAAGCGGTTTGAAGACGGAATAGCTATTTTTATTGTCATTATTATTGGTTAACACTTCTTGGAGTGTATTTTATTGTTATATAAATTATCAGAATAAATCTTCTGTTAACACTCTGAGTTTAATGTAAATTTTTTAACAAAATCTTGGGCTATGAGAAATAATGACGCTCGCGAAACAAGGCATAAGAAGTTATGTTATTCTTCAGCTTCAAGTTAACGTGCAAAATGGAACAGCTTATTTTGCCTATTTTTTTGTTCAATTTTCATGTTGTCAGAATGTAGCTTAACATGAAAAAATGTTAATTGAACACATCATATTTCTTGGTGTTCCGAAGCGATGAGGAGTTTTGTTACGTTGGTCTTTAGAAGAGAAGAGCTGCGAGGTTGAAGTTCAGAATTTATCTCAGTTTTCTGAAACTTCACGTTGTAAACCATTCGCGCATAGCGAAATCTCGATTAATTTTCGAGCTAAAATTCATGTAAGTAGTGGGTGGTAAAGCAGCTTCATTATACAGCCATCGGTCATCATCCATCCGATCAATAATTGCCGTACAGCAATAAGGGAATTTCGCCCCATGGTTAATGAGCTCTCGGGCGAGAATTGTTCGAGGTGGCTTGCGGAATGCACCGATTGCCAAATCCACCGTTGATGCATGCCCAACAATCTATAATATAAATAGAAAAGTGACGACTGACCTACAAACCACCTAAGCAGATATATATTGCGATCAAATTACCTTGGAAGTGGTAGGACTTCGTGTATCTTTAAATATTTCTATCTAATCAAAAAAAGGACCTAATGAGATATATTCATTAATTTTCAAAAAGTTTTTTCAATTTCAAGTTTTTTAGTAATTTCAGAAATCATACCAAAATCAAAGCACCGTCGGTTCGCTGACTTTGTTCTTTTGTTGCAGCTAGTAGTTGAAGAAAATCTTGCACACGTTTGCAATACATTTCAATTGTTTCATTCATTTTCCAAATCTATGAATTGGAATGTGATAAGCAAATTCTTTTATTTAATCTATCAATGTTGCGTAACAAAATTTTAGAATGCTACTGAAATGATTTGTTTTATCAATCATTATTGACTGAATCACTGGTTATCCATAATTGCACATGATAGCATCGATCGATGTTACATCTAATTTTGATGACGTGATCTTGCGCATTAACCAGTCATTTATTACTGTAAATTACATTTGATAAAATAACTTAAAAGATCGATGTACTTCAGGTCAATATTAAATATTCAATTAACGCTTACGTCATCCATTGTTGTGAATGGCACATAGTCAGTATCGATGTTAAATTTAGCATCGTAAAGCTCTTGAGGTGTTGCAAATTTTGGCAGTCCGTTTGGATAAAGATCAGTAAATTCGAAAAATGTTGGTTCGATGCGAATTTTAATTTCATTTTCCCTAGCCATTCCTTTCAGGACAGAATGTGCCGTTTGCACACAGCGTAATGATGGTGATGAATAGATGATGTCTGAAAATTTTTCGGTTAATCAGATTTATCACTGGCACTATTGAAATAATATTATCTAACACACATTCTCTCACAATAGAGAAACAATACTTTAGATGCATTTAATCGAATACTGACAATCCTATTTTTTTGGCAGTTTATTTAATAATTTAGATTTAAATTCATAGCTATAAGCCCACGTCATAATCACATGGCTTTAGGCAAATCATTAATTTCCGATCTTTCTACTCTCATCCATCCAGCATAGTTTATACTTGCAATGTTGACCTATTCGTGAAGTTTGTTTAATCAAAAAGTTGCTAAACCTGGTACAGATTTATTAACAAGTAATCCTCGTCCAACCATTTCTGCAAGAATGTAGCCCATTTCCGAAATTATTGTATCACCTTCGTAATGCTTGAAAGATCGTTTCAGTTCCGGAAGAGTGAGAGGCTCAAAAGAAAGTAATGCATATTTTAATTATTGACTGATTTTCTTCTACAATAAGCCAAGATCTTCCTCCTCATTCACACCTCCTTTGTGTAGGAGTGCAATATTTCCAAAATCAAAATCAGAAAACAAAAACATTCAGGTAAGTTATTTTGCACAGCCTATTACCATGTTCAAGTCGAAAGGTTGATATGATCCAGATGACGTGGACTTACGGATCCATTCCGGAAATAGGTCATCAATTCGCTCACCATGCCGCATAACTACCAAGCGGCATGGCACCATTTGTCTTGCTTTACTGCAGAAAGATAATAAAAAGTCATTTACTTTGCAATTATTTTGAAAATAATCGTTTCTCCAAAATTCATATTTCCTGTCCTTTTCGTTGACTAATTCTCCCTCTCCCACATCCCTTCATTTGTCTTAGCGAATGCAGCAATATTTAGAAGATTAAATACTTCAACAGTAACTATGAAAGTTGGAAACTTAAAATGTAATTTTCATATTAATTTGAGCAATCTTTAAAAACTGTTAATTTTACCTTTTCCCTGCAACATCATTTTCTTCAATTCTCAGAGTATTTTGCTTGCTATCTAAACAATTACCTGTAAGTAATCAGAAATGGAAAAAAAAGATTGGAAAGCAAAAAAAAAATTTAGTAATACCTCTGTTCATCATTACATTCAACAAACCGCTGAATGTACCACCGATCGGTAAGAAATTTGAAGTGACAATGATTTCAAATGTTAAACAATTTGTTTAATTATCAAATGCCATAGCTTCTTTAGAATATAATTTAATGTGTAAAATAGCAATGATCCTTCTGGGAATAGTTGAACAATTTTTCCAGCTCTGTAAAGGCACGGTAGCACGCATATGCATCCCATCATAATTCTCACCTTTGTACCGTTTTATTTTTGTTTCACATTTTACAAAATTTTTATAAAATCTTTTTTCAACACAATTAATAAACATAGCTTAATTAAAGAAAATGTATGAAATGTTTGATGTTTCATTGGAAGTTGTATGTCAGTGCTAAATCGTGCAGCTGTAAACCGATCGCATCACAGTTATCATCACAGCAACAAACGATCATCTCCCTATCGCTGCGACCCGTCACGTCTGATGTTGACATTATCCCACATTCATCGTACAACAATTTTTCCGCACACAACAAATGTTTACCTAAATATTAGTAACTTAAGACAATAGAAATTATACAAAAATGTGTAATTATTTTATAAAAACTTACAGGAAGAATGTTAAAGAAAATCATAAAAGTTAGATAAAATTGAAAGAACATGAGAGATTTCAATTGTGATTTGAAAATAATTAGCCTCGCATGCTAATCAATTCCAAATAGTTTAATAATGCAAAATATAAAATTAGTGAAGCCAAGGATAGTATTTCAAATTTCATCAATTTATTCCCTGGGAAGCTATATGACTTAACAAAATAACTTTTTTGAATATTACAGTTGAATTATTTATCGGCTTGAAGTTATTAACTAAATTTACCGACCATTTAAGTAGAAGCGTGAAAATTTCGTGATAGTAAAATTGTAATTACAAAAAATAATGGTTGAAAAGATCGTAAAATAAAAAAAAAAGCAATTCAACGATTACTTTCTTCCTTACTGAATTTCGATGTTTTTGTAACGCATTCGCTCACTATTTCTGCTTTTCTTTGTTTACCTAAAACATGAAAGTTTTTGAAAATTCAATAAAAATTTAATTTTAATTTCAACTGGCTAATTAAAGGAAAAATTCAATTGCCACGATATGTTATTTTTTGTAATTTTAGCATATCATAAAAAAGTATTGTTAAATTAACAGGAATTTCATTGATTAGTAGGAACTAATAGAATGTTTAAATTGAATTTGAAAGAATGAATAAAATTTGAAAGCTAACTGTCAACAATGATTGTACTAAAAATATTTTCAACATGACACCATTTCGGCTTCTTTGAAGTTGTATACGCTGCGAGTCCATTTGGAAAAGTTTTTCTGGTCTTGAAAGTGCATTAGATAGGAAAATAGTGAGAAAAAAAAATAATTGACTATTATATTAATCTTAAATCATATTTGTACGCAGGTGCACACCGCCAAACGTACGTGTAAGTTATGAAGAATGTTCAGCATTAAATAAATAATGCTTATTGCATTAAGTCAGATATTAATTAAACTTACTTTATGGGGAATAATTTGATATACAAAAAAAAGAATTAACAAAATTAATATGTAACTTTGTAAAAGTTTTTATTCTTACGTATGTGAAGGTATGCCGAATCAAATGCAACGATAAGTTACATTGAATAAATTTATTTTGGCCAAACTTACTTTTATATAAGTTACTACGGATAGGCTTACTTTGGATAAGTTTATTTCACGAATAGCAAGTTGCAAAGCTTTTCCTCTCTCAGAAGGATTCAAATTGCACGGTTTTCGATTTGTATAACTGTTGCGACAAATGCACAAAATCATTTCTGCTTCTTTCAGATGCTTGCATAGCTGTGTCGTTTCACCTGACCTTAAATTTACAACTTATTTCTAATTTGATAAAATAATCAAAGAAAAATAAAACTTACTGTTTGGTTAAAATTTTATTTTATTCTAATTCGATTTTTTCAGTTCTATTTTATTATAGCCTAATATGACGAACAACTCAACCTATCACTATCAATTAAACTTAATACTTGAAAAATATATCAAGTTTTTAGTTATCACACATTTTAGCAATACTATAGGTAAGAGGGTCTAAGTGATGACGGCAATCAAAGTGAAATAAAAATTAATTATCAAACTCACAATGTGTACATTGTAAATGGAATCATTGCCAATTGAAATTTCACTTTGTTCAAAAATGATCGATGCATTGCATTTCCACTAAATGTGTAATAAAGTTCTGCAAAAAAGAGAGTGCTCATTTAAGTTAAAATTAGTAAAAAAAGGTTATAATTAAAATTTAAAAGGTGCAAATTAGCTACGCTTAATCAATAATGCACTAATTTTAAGATAAATTAAAATTTTAAACGTATTGCCAAATTTTGTATTTATAAACGAAGTGAAGAGTTTTTCATTTTTGAAAATGAATATGACAGTAAGGTTTTGTGTTAGTTTGAAATTACCGACAAATCTTTTTCTCTCCCCTTATGCAAACTACTATCATTTTATTTCTTTTTGTCTAAAAATTTTTAAGCACCAAAAAGATACATTATCTTTCAGTATCAGCTGTTGATTAATTTCAAATTTTTACAAAATTTTGAAATATTTTTAGGCGATGTTAAAGAGAGAAACAAAAGTTTAAAGTTAGCTTTAAGACAATGAAATAAATCTGCAAAAACAGTATTTCTCGCCTAAGGATTTTTCTAAAAAGCTTACGAAACAAAAACAAAAGAATAAAGAAAAAAACAACTGTCGCCAATTTCTTTGAAATCCAACATTGTTGTACAATATGGTGACATATCGTTGAGCTCAAATTCTGGATTCTGTTTAAATTTCACCGAATACTGATCGTGGTATAACGCACAATAATATTTCTCATTCTTGAATGAATCATATTTTGAATGGGAAAAGGATTGAGACTTGGAAAGGATAACTATTTACAATGAAACAGGAAGATATGCACCTGTTTGATAAGGCCAAGTCATTCGAATTACAAATTAATTAATCAAAAGTCCATAGACCGAATGGTTAATAATTAACATATCAAACTTAGACTTAGGTAAATGCCATTAGTCTTCATTTCTTATTAAGATGACCAAATGTCTATATCATTGGGTTATTATAAGTGATAAAAATTCTATAATAGCGTAACTATTGATGTCTTTGTCCCTCTCTACGGGTATGCCGGTTGAATTAATTTTTTGCTTCAACTTAATTAGTATGAAATAACCTAATGCATAAATCATTGTACTTAATTACAGGTAGCTCTATTTTTTGCTAATCAATGAATTTCTTCTTTCAGCCAATTTCACCCGTGAAAAATTACTTTACACTTGCATATGACAGTAAAGAATTGATGGATCTAAATTTAAGACAATATGTAAGTAACACTGGGAAATTCCGGATTTTAAATACGGTTTAATGATTTTCCGTCCTACCGTATATTATATAATTTGTGCATCGGTTGTGTATAGAATTGTATGGAATAGTTGGGAGGAAGTAATTTGCAAACAGTTGGAAATAGAAATTTCAAAATTATTTCACTTTAATTTTATTTTCTCAAAGAGTGGAAAGAAACAGAAAAAGGAAAAGGTATTTTACCAAATGTGTAGCTTTTTCAGCGATATTTTTCTTCAGAATGCTATCACAAGGTACCTGTCCAGGTACTGTTTGACAGCGGCATGCAAATAACCTCATAGGCATAAATTCCGTTTCAAAATATCTCAGTAATCTGGTTGATTCATAGCAATAACGAGTCCGAAGATACTCCTTCTTTAACTGCAAAATTACAGAAAATCAAATTTTAAGCTCTTAACTTGCTCCCTCCCTCTCTCTCCCTCTCTTTGTTTTTCCCTCTTCTGAAGCCATAGAAGAGAAAAAAAACGGAAAGAGAAAAAAAACGCAAAAACGGACATTTCGAAGCTAACCTCAACATCCAAGTAATCGCATTTGTTAGGCTCCAACAATGCGTATGAGAAATCAATTGGTTGGATAGCGGAGCCTAAAGAAATAAGTGATATGATATTGTTTAATTAATGGATGATAATAATAAGCGTAAATACCGGGCAAGAAGTAGATGACGGAATCTTCTCGTGGAAAAAGATGGCTCATATCATGGAGTGCGTTTCCGGAAATAAAATGCAATAAACATGAATGGTTGGCAGTCGGTTGAGTGGGATAGAAGTAGTCGTGTAGAAAGTACTGATATGCATTATTGTATTCGCATAAATTAGGAATTGTTTTTGCAGTCGCACGTGTCACAATATCAACCTAAAATAGAACAATTACATATTGTTGCTGTAAAATGCAAAAGAGAAGTAATAATTATTGCAACTGTCAAATTTATTAAAATGATATTTATTTGGAAAAGTTAAGAGTGAAGTGAAAAAAGTTTTCCTTTACATTTTAAGTCAAAGAGTAGTATTTTTGTTCTGTATTGTTGACATATATATATTGCAAACATCACTGCTATCTTATCAATAAGTTTTTCAATAATAGTAATTAAAAAATTTGCATAATTTTGATTTGTAATTTCTGATGACAATATTGCAATTAAATGCAAAAAAGATTTTTTGAAAAAAATTGAGAGTGAAATTTGCATAAATCTGACAAACATTGTAGTTGCAAAATGACCGATGACCACAGCAACACATAATGTGCAGATGTTCGAGTGCTCTGGAAGTATTAAAAGGACATTGCTCATCCAACGCTAAAAGAAAAAATTAACAATTAACAAAAAATTTTAGCAAAAGTGATCACATCAGTTGTCAAAGGGAAATTTTGAAATTTTAAAATAATTATTTATAATTGATTTTTCGGACAATTTATTTTAAAAGATTTTGATAACCACAAATTCAATAGGTAAATATGCAGTTCTGATCACTTTACTCTCAAAACTTTAATAATAAAAGGAGGAAAAGTGACGAACGCAGAAGTTGCACGCAGTTGAACTGTAGGAAGTCCTGCGCACGTGCATCCCAACTGCTCACATTATCACAGTCAAATTTTTTGGTCCTTCTTACGCTTTTTCCAATTAATTGCTTATAGTAACTCATTTCCTCAGCGTAATCAACGGTCGTATTTATTGAGTTCGAAAGGACGCGCTGAAACTAAAATTTGAAATCTTAAAGGTAAAATTATTCGCCATATGAATGTTAATTATTAATTTCACAGAGAAATTAAGATTTAAACGAAGTATTCCGTAATACCAGTTCATTTTAAAAAAATTAATGTATTTTTCTTTTACATTAAATTTAAATACTTTCTAATGTAAATAGATAAATTAAAAAGATATTTCAATTGTTATAGGCAACTTCTGTTCTGCCAACACAAATAACATGCAACTAATATTGATTAAATTAAATTAATTAAATTTAATATAATTTCGAATTTCAAACACGACATACACTTTTTGAAAACTATAGATTTATAATTTGATTTATAACTTTACAGGATTTTTAACCCAATTCTCTCCGTCAAGTTATTAACTTAAAAAGTTGTTATCTTTCAAAAGCCTTATTATCGTTTTGTGAATTATACCGCTTGTTGTTGTTCGTGGTATAATTTATTTATGTCCGAAGAGGTTAGCTGTTCAACGGCCTTTGATGCTTGCCGATATAATGGCGCAAAATGCAACGTAGCAAAATAACTGTTGAACAAAATACTCATTTGTTTAGTACCATTAAATTTTACGTGAAGTTCACAGAACTGGAAAGTAATGAGAAAGGATTTAGAGTAATACGCACAATCTAATTTCAACAAGTACTTGTTTTTAATAATAATAATCCAGTAAAAAGCTGAATCTTCTATTTGCTCTTATAACAGTAAAAATTAATTTTTATATAACTAAGTAATTTAAATTTAATTACATGTTGTTCCATACGCCTCATTAAGTCGTACACGTCGCCTTCAAATTCTATTCCTACACTGCTCTGGTGCACCGTTGACAAATAACCAACACTGTCCTCATTAATAACACAAGCTATTTTCTTTCCACGATATATGCTAACACTCAAACCACTTATTATTCCATTTCTTACCTGTTCTGCAATAAAGCAAGGTTACGGCTGAAATAATATCGTATTATACACATATCACGCAATATTCACGTCAAATTACAACGCTCATTCTTTCTGAATTATTTATGATAGTGTAAATACTAATTATAATAATTTTCGCAAGCAAATGTTTGAAAAAAATTTAGTAACCTTGACAAAATGGAATTTGGTCACCGTAGCAACAACATTCATACCCGTAATGTTTTGTTAACAGTACGTATATAACGCATACGCTATAAGACTGAAACGTAAGCATGTAAAGACATATTAAACGTACATTAAACGTACATTTCCAGTAGAAAATTTTAGGACTAACTGCTGATGCATATGAATTAAGACAACGATTTCGTTTGTACTTGTTAGCAACATCAGACGTGTATTGGCCTGTATAAACGTTTTTTATTCGACGTGGTGGCGCATTGGCACGTGCCAGTAAACCTTCCCAGCTTAATCTAACGTACGCACCCGCAAACCCAACACGATTTCCAAGTAACACAGGAATCTAAAATGATGCATCTAAATGGTTACAAGAATATAAATTTTTCTGAGTGCTTTTGATCATTTGGTTAAATTCTGAATGAAATTTCAGATCTACAAATCTAGTTTTCACATTCATTTCAAATTTCAAAAAACACATTTACAGACTTATCACAGATCATCAAAAATTTCCTCTTTTCTCATAAAATAGCACATGTTTTGAAATCCAAGAAATCTTGAGACAAATGAAATTCTTAAAATAACTGTAACTATATACCTAAAATATTGAAAAGTATAGTTAACGCAAGACGAATTAAGCGTACAAATTATACGTACAAGTTTATAGGTTGGTGATTCACATGCTGCAATATTGTCACCTCTGAGTGTTAAATAGTTTGTGTCAATAAAAGAAACTGTTCCTTTTCGATACGTTAACACGTCATTTCGTAGAAGAGCAAAATTTGTTAGTTTTACTATTTGAATTTTCAATGTAATAAGCCAATTGACCTTAGTTAACACCTGACATGTCCTACAGCATCCCAGAAACATATCTTTGTAAGTGTCATTTTTTGTCTGCAACAAAATTTGCTATTTTTTCCATTTGTGAAGCGATCGAGAGATGTGGAAATTTGAAATATAGAATTTACAAATTAATTTTAGGCATATATATGAACTGTCTGACCTCCGTGGTGAATATTACTCCGTAATTCAAAATTACAGAACAAAATGAATGCATAATTTAAATTTGCTGTATATAATTTCCTAGCAATAATCATCTCCAACTATACATACTTAATGTTATAAATGAGAATACAAATTCCATCTAAACTTACCTTAACCCAAGCACCGTAGTAGTTAGTGGCATTACCCACTTTATTACATAAAGGCTTTGCCGCTATTTCAAGTTCATCAATAGTTATATCGCTATCACTAAGTGATTGAGCATAATTAAAATATAACTTTTCGTCGAAAGTAAATATGCCATTGTCTAATTTGTAATTGATTGCGTATACACAAAAGCCTGATTTAGGACTGAAACATTTGTTTCGTCAAATTTCAAATGAAACAAAATATCAAATTGTTTTTTCTTACTTTAATTTGCTAACTATACCTAAATTATATGTCTATTCTTCTAAAATTAAATAAAGTAAAAATATGGTAAGATATGAATTTATGGATCATTTGCTTTGCTTCCATTTTTTGCACTCTTATCCTAATTTAGCAACATTAGGTTGACATAAGGCATTTAAAATTTTCTTTTCTTTAAGCGTAAAATTTAGTTTACAGCATAGTTGAGAGTTTAAAATCCAGCAATCAATACAAAGTTATATAAAAACCCTTCATAGCTATTTTTATAATTCACGTAAGTTACGTCATTAACACAAACAATTGTGGAAAAAGTTGCTTAAAATCATATGAGTTTGTTACATGTAGAAACTATCGTTTCTTTGAGGATCAAAGCAACTTCCACTTATCATTTGTTGAGTCATTGTTTTCCACGGCTACAAATACAAATAGCAATTGAAATGTATTAGTTAACTTTTGCAATGTTTAGAAAATGACGAATTACTAATTAACGAAAAATGAATTTGAGATTTGCACGTAAAATATTAGTGCGATCGCATGTGTTGTCACTACAAACTAATACTAATGCTCTGTTGTTCGATTCATAAATCAAAAAAAAGTCATTTACAATTCAAAATTTACACAAAATTTGTAAAACGATCTCTTTTCAAATCTATTACCGAAATTTTGGCAATCACTGAAAGGCAATAAGTGACAGACAATTCTGCCTGATATTAAATTCCAGACTTACTATTTTATATTAGTAGCTTTTCAAAGTATCAATTCAAATTATTCCGATGTGTTCAACAAATTAATGGTGAAATGAATTGAAAATATTAGTGCATGATGGTCATTCACATCATGCCGCACCAAAAGTATAAATTAATAATAATTAATAACAGTAATGATAGTAATAGTTAGTTAATGAAGGGTTAAGAATATACATAAGGAGTGATGACGAGTAGTGCGATCGCAAATAACGATTGCATGATGAGATAGTGAAGAAAATACTACGTGTGGATTGAACCACTCGAGGAGATGAGTATAAATTGAAATAATAAAATTGCAGTGTTTTAAAGAATTAATAAGAAACTTATTAGTTTTTCAAAATGAAAAAAGTGCAGAAGAAAAAGTTTTTAAATTTAAATACCACCAACAACGACTTTTATCGTCGATATTGAATTTCAGTTTATTCATTCTTTGCATTTTCCAAAAGCATCACTAAATTTCAAGCACAATGTTATTAAAATAATAATGTGAAGATGAAAATGTCTGTAAAAAAGAGTTGACGAAATGGGTAGGAATTTTATTACTAAAAAAAGTGATAATTTAACAAATATTATTACACCAACAAAAAATGATACGAATAAAACATAATTTTGAGCAAATTGAATTAATTAATTTCAAAATTTAAGAGTGTCACACAACATCACACTTCTTGGAAAGATTGGTAATTTAATTTTTTGAAATTTCTAGCATATTAAGCAGTATTAACGACTAGTTGCATATTGCCCACTTTAATAATTAAAATTAGCATTTAATTTTTTTTTTGTATTGTTTTTTTGTAACATTTCATTTAATTGTGTTTTTCATTTAATATTCACCAATTCTGATGGGTAACTTTTTGACGCAAATTTTTAGCGTAAATTAATTCGTTTCATTTTTTTGCGAGCGTAGTTGGAAATTTTGAAAGCAATCATAACACAATTATAAATTCATAATATGAATAATGCATTTAACAAAAATAAGCAAAAACAATGAATAATAAAAATTGAAGAAGTTACTATCACGTAGCGCAAAAGTATATGACTAATGACGTCATGAAAGGAACAATATGGCCAAGCATCTCACCTAATTTTACTGGTTCCATTGAAGCAAATATATGTAATACAATGACATCAGATCAATGAAAAATGAATTACGTGACGTGAGGAATATCAATAATGGATTCTAGGACTACATGACATGGAGAATCAATAGTGGATTCTAATCATACCATTTCTAGGAAGAATCTTCTTCAACGCTCTCAAATGCATATCTTAAACATTTCGCGAAGATGAACATTGTAGTACACTGCCTAATGATCTTACACGTAACAAATTACAAACGTTAGAACTTTTCGGCACGATAACTTCAAAATGAGATCGAAAAACTAAGTAATGTGATTTCTTACAAATATTTCAATCAGTTTTATGTCTGTAAAAGAAGGCCTGAATCTGTGCCAATAAGAAGAAAAGAGACAACAACTTTTGATAACTTACCATCACGAACTGTGCATTTGTATCTTTGCAATTCCACGTAAAAAGCTTTTTGAAAATCATTTGATTCTTTGAAATAAACCACAAACATATTATTTTGATAAAAAAATCCAGAAAGATACCTTTTCGAGGATTTTTTACTAAAATACAATCACAATAAATTAATGTAAAGTTAATATCATTTTATGATAAATAATTTGTCAATTATCAACAAATGCTCTTCTTCTACAAAAGAGAGAAGGATGAGAAAAGGTCAAAGTGCATAAAGAAGAATTCAATTAAATAATATAAAATTTTATAACTTCAAATAAATCACCATCTTCTAAGATTGAGAATTGTTATTCTTTTGTTTCTAAGTTTCTATCACAATTACTATCATAATGATACGGGAGAATTTTTTAATGAATTGATGACAATTGTTGGTGACACCAAGTGAACGCTCCGTTCATCAATATAATCGAGATCCGGCAAATCCACTGGTATCGCACCATCCGATCTGGAATAACCAAATTTTTTAATAATCATCACTAAATACTATTATGATAATTTCACTTAATAATACTATGATTAGTACTATGATGATTAGTTGATTATTTTCCCAAAATTGCTATCTTATTGAAATTAACTGATAAAGAAATGTTTTGATAACCCAAAGCTCTAGTACATCAGCTGATATAGTGATAAATCTAAGGATGGCTCATGAACATTGCTTTTATGATCAGAAAGAATTACAGCAATTCTTTCCCACTTAGCTTAACGATTGTTTGGTGCAATTTTATTTATAATATTTTCACTATTAACTTTTTTTCTTACTTCTTTTAGTTTATTTTTAATCAATTTTTCAAAAATTTCTTAATGTTTTTTCAAATCAACATTGTGGCTCACATTACATTCACACATTCCAACTGCTTTTTATTTCTATCGATTTTAAAATTAAAATTTCATCCAATTCTTGTCTTCTCCACCTATACATTAAATGCTAAAAGCCTTAAGATTTATGAAAAGTCAAGCCTTTTATCGTTTGTTTATTTTTTAAGAAAGAACAAATGTTAAAAATATTGTACTTTATGCTATTAATTTGACTGATAGGTCGTCAGTTAAATTTGAAGAGAAAGAATATCGAAATATATTTCGAAAAAACCAAAGAAAGAAGCATTTATTTCGAAGAGGAAAAGTGTGAAGGGAAAGGATGAAAAGTTCAGAGAAAAGCGCAGATGGCAATTTTAGAAGAATTCACTCAAATGTTATAGCTTATTACCTATAAGATTCGTAAATCGAATCGAAAGGAAAACAAATTAATGAGACTAAGGCCTTAAAGACAAAAATACGAGTGAGGTATTGCCTAGAAAATGATTAATGTATCGAGCCAACAATCATTCGAGCCAAAATTATTTAATTTTACATTTTTTCGAAATCAAAATTATTTAGTTTTACGTAATTTACATTTTTTCACAAAAATTAACTGCAGTAAGATTTATAGCAGTACTTTTATATACCAATGCAAAACACTCTCTTCTTTCACTATCAATAATATCTAAATTAAGTTCCGAAAAAGAATTAACTTTTAAACTGATTTTTTTTTCATTTTGAAAAGGAAATGAAAAAGATTCAATTTCCGTATAACTTTATGCTATAATACACAGAACATTACTACCAAATCTTCCTTCCTTCATTTCGCTCTAAAGTGAATGAAAATTTGTGAACAGAATGAAAAGAGTAAAATGTCAACCTTAGAAGGATCTTGTTGGATGAGTCATGCAAAACTTCGGTGAGTTGGTTGTGCTGTGGTAGCGACTGATTGTGGTAGGGTTGTTTGATGTAGAAGTTTCTTCGAGGACAGAACTTATCCTTCAGAAATATGAACAGCAATATTGCAAAAGCTATTAAAGCAGCAGCAAATGTAAATATTAGCAAATATTTGTTTATTATTTCTCCTTGCATTACACTGAAATTGTCTTTCTTTTTTTTAAAAAAAAAAATTCTTTTCAGTAATACAATTTGATGAAATTCAAAAGTTCCAAAGCTAAAGAATGTGAGTTAATTTTGCTTGCTAATAAATGAGTAGTACAGATATGATTCATAAAATTTAAATAATGAAATTTGAAAAGTATCGGTTGCACGTAAATGAAGAAAGGGAATTGAGAAAGAATAGCAAAGAGTTCACAACGATAGTAAAAGAAATAGATTGTAAATTTAAATCTAATTTAAAAAGGCTAAAATTTAATTTTTTCCTCTTTAAGATATCGGTTTAGATGTTATGCGATATCAACGTAATTGAATAATTTTCGCTTTGCAAGCAAAATTGTGAAAAGTAAAATTGTGAAGAGCAGTTAAAATCAAAATGATTAAAAAGAAGATTTGTCATCAGAGTTACTAGTAGTAATTGAAATTATGTATACCAATTCAGATATGGTTGATAATAAATTGATAAAAGTAGTAAAAAACAGTCCTTAGAATTTTCATCTGTATAATTTAATGATATCTTGTTACCTGTAATAGAGAAAATTTTAAATTGTTTTTGCAAAAATTTTTAATTTGTAATAATTCTAATTTGTAAAATTCTTTACTAAAATAAATCTTTTATAAAATGCATAGAATGAATGAAATTGCGGTAAATGGTTGAATAAATGGGTATCGGTGAACGGATAGAACAATGGGTTTAATGAATAGAATAATCGATGATGGACAAAATGATCGGAACAGAAAGATTGATGGATGAACGATGGATATGGAACGATCGGAAAGATCGATGGATGATGAACGGTTGAATGGAACAATCGGAACGATCAGTGAGTGGATAGAGGGATAAGTGGATATGAATGGATGGATAACTCTTTCCTCTGCCCTGAGGAATTTGTTGCCTTAGAACACCTGAATTACATCGATTAATTTATAAATGATTTGTAGTGAACAGAGATAGAAACGGAGCAAGAGAGGAAGATAGAAAGAGAGAGAGAGAGAGAGAGAGAAAGGTTAGATTGCATTACATTAAGAAATATTTGCCAAAATTAACAGAGAAGAGAAAAAAAGGGAACAGAGGAAGTCGCACTAAAAAATATTCAAATATTTTAGTTGAATAAGTTGCAAAATAGCAACAATTGAATTATTGTGAAATGTGAAAGAATGAATTATTCATAATTAATTGTTGAAAATTAAATAATAGCATACAGTGAAAAAATTATCAAATTTCAAATATTTAACACATTTTTGTGCAACACTGTCTAATCTTTGTAATAATTTATTAAGCTAAATTATCAACAAATCAAACGTATAATTTTTATGCAATACATTACAAAATGTTGGCATAAAATATTAATTTACATTATGAGATCAGTAAGAACTTATTAATAAATAAGAAATTTGAAAATTAACTAAAATTTTAACGATAAGAATATTGCGACTGCTCGTACTGCGCTGTCTGCCTATTTATTGCAGCAACAAATCACAAAAGAAAAATTAAAGGAACACATATGACATTTGTTAATTGTTAAATTATAAAGTCAAAATTTCCATTTGCGTCATTTGCATTTTGCGGTCAACCGTTTTTTTCTGTGACAAATTTGATGTTTTAAATTGAATTGAAAGTGAATCATAGGATAGGCCATACATGCTTGTGATTTAATCAGCTGAAGCAATGATAAAAAAATACGGAATGGTTGAAAGGGAGCGCATTGTGGTGCGAAAGTTTGTTCGTACTGAAAAAAATTAAATTCCGAAAAATTCACTGAAAGAAATAAGAGCTGGAAAACAGCTAACAATATTCGGCCTAATGGAAGACAATCGAATGAGAGAAGCGCCTAATGCATGTCAGTCCTTCCGGTTATTTCCTTTTTGCAAAAAAAAATAGAAAAATGGAAAAGATTGAAGAATTTAAACGACAAATTGTGCTTAAATAAATATGCATCTCTTTCTCTCTTACCCTCTCTCTCTCTCATAACACAAACACAAAAACTGAAATTTTATAATTACAAAATAAAAAATATTTCAATATTAAAGCCCTTGTAAAGGAAATTAAAATAATCAAAAAAAACAAAAGTAATAATATTTGTTCAATTTTTACTAAAATTTTAAAAATTCTAAAGAAGAAGGAGTAAATGTCATTGTCCAAAATTAGGAAAGAACTTAGAGTGCTATTCTGACCGTTTCGCAAGTCGTTATCGGTGAAATATGGTTGATTGATAATTTTAACAGTTGTTCATCAGTTACAGCAGCGCAATTGAAGATTAAAGGTTAACGAGGGAGTTAAATGAATAATTAGCAAAAATATTCTCCCTCTCAAATACAATATTCAATCGTTTTCTTTGTTTCTTTTAATTCCAAACTTACATAAAATGGCAAAATTATTTTTTTTTTGTCTGTCTTCTCTGATAAAATATTACAAACGGACTTTGTTACTAATTAGTCACTACTACTAATTATTTATTTATTAATTATTGCAATTACTATTTTTAATTTATTATCAATCAATTATTAGCATTTAATACCGATTGTTGTTCCTTAAAGAAATAACAAAATTTTATGAATTTCGTCGAAAAGTTTGAGGGAGGAGAGATACATATTGGCTAAAAATAGGATATGTATGTGTTGTATATTAATCTTTTTTCAGTGCAAATAAATTCGAATAATTTTTCACAAAGAAAAAAAAGTGATTGACAGGAAGGAAGGAACAGATTTCACATATGCATGAGAAACTTTAGTGAACTCGCAAAAACAAAGGGGAAAAGGACCAAAATAAAATAAAACATTTCACCGTGAAGAACTCAAATCTATAAATAGTCTAAGTGAATTTCAAAATAAATTCAATTATTAATTTAATCTACGAAATTTATTAAATAAATAAATTAATAAATAAAACAAAAGAAAGCAAATCGTTGACAAGAAAAATTACATAAATTTCATTGATATCAACAAATATTGTTGTTAATAAGATCATTGATACATACGGCAGGATATCGGGTTCCGGTAGTTCGAAGAAAATGTACGACGGATCGGAATGCAACGGTAGAGTGGAGGAATTGGCATAGTTGGTGGAAAGTGCGGATGAATTACCGAGCAGTGAGTTGAAGGAATACTGCAACGACAACTGTTCAAAATTCAACTATCTTCGTTGGACTGATTATTCAAAAGAGAAAAATAGGCCCTTTTCTTTTTTTCTATCACAAATTTCAATAAAATTACAGGGAAGAAGGAAGAAAACAGTAATTTGTTTTTTCCCTTTTTTAATTTACAAAATATAAAATTAAGGAAATATGATTGATAATTGTGAATTATCAGTTAATGATTAAGATAAATAAATGATGATTAGAATAAACATGAAAATAATTTAACTCATTTGAGAATACAGTAATTAGTTATGGAAGAGGCGATCAATAACTGTAAGCACAATTAGATACAAGAAAGTTGAAAAAAGTGTGTTAACAGTTTCACAATAACGGTGAGTGAAATACAAACCGACGATGCTAAATTTTAATTAGTCAGTAATGAATTTAAATTTGATGAATTGCACATAATAAATTATTTTAATCATTTCAATTTTGCAATAAATTTGCAACAACTATTTCGCAAGTTTTGCAAATTTATATTTTCACAACAAATACATATTCAAAACTGGAATGAAATTGGTGAAAATAAATTTTTAATTAATTCGTTTTGGCTAAAGTTTATTATCTAGTAGAACAGGCTGTGGTAAAAAGAAAAAGAGAACGAATTAAAAATTTCCATCCCTTCACACTTTTCATATTGAATGACGGATGGATGAATAAATTTAAATATTTAAAAGTAAATGAAGAGGTGAATTAAATGTCATAGGAATTGCGATACTGTAATAATGTCTATTAGAGGCCCAACGATCGATCGTTGCGCTTTAATTTGCTATTACATTTTGTTAGATAAGCTTAATAATACCGGCCAGTACCATTTCACCAGGCACTTTTTCAGACACTTTTTTGTCTCTCATGAAAAACAACAAAATATGAAGCAAAAATAAAGAACGAATAATAAATGAGTTGATCAGATAGCGAAAAAAAAACGAAACTTCTGGTGTGATAATCGTTGAGTAAAATTTCTTTTACAGAACTGAAATAAAAATTTTGTATTAGCAAAAAACATTTATAAATTTAGCTTAGCAATGAAGTGAAGTTGCATTCTGCGCAACGATCATAAAAATCGTTAAAAATTGTAATGAAATGTTGTTGAGGTAGTAGTAGTGCGGTAATAGCAGTAGTAGGATAGTAAGCATAGTGTGCAATGCCTTTTTTCCATTTTCAGTGAATTATTTTCATTAGAGGCCTTCAAAATGCCTGTCTCTTTAAGCGATACTCAGAAAATGTCATATTTCGTAGAATTAACTCGCACAGCAACAACTCTTCAATTTCATTCCAAATCACTAATATCAGTCTCGGGTAGTGCATGTGAATTTCACTTCATCTGTAATTAATATTTAGATGAGAAAGAAAGCGAACGATGAGCAGTGTGATTGCTTATCAATGCATCGTTTATGTTATCATTCATTGTTATCAATGTGCACTATTACTTGTACTTTAATAAATCGCTTTTCAAAATAAAAAAGAAGCAATGAGGAAGAATTTTTATGCTTTGTCGTTTATCGTTATCAATGTCTTCTTTATATTATCGCTTAAATTATAATATATCGTTAATTAAAATGAAAAAACAATGGGATTTCGTGATCAATGTTTCGCTTACATTATCATTTATTGATAAGGAAGTTGCTAGTGTGATATTTGTGATATTGAATTTTAGTGGCTGTAAGAATTGAAATGTGAAGAATGGTTTTTGAAATGCTAATAATAGGAGTAATGATGAAGTGGAAATATTTGTCATGTTGTAGTAGTCGGTTGGAAAAGCTTGCTTCCATCAATATTGAATTTAAATAACAATGTAATGCAAATTCACAATATTACATGTAATTTGAATAACTGTGAAAATTTTATCAAAAAAAATTAATTAAATTTTACTAAAGAATAAAATTTAATTAATGAAAACATATGAATTACTGGTAATTCTAATCATTTGATTAGCAAATTACAGTTCGCTGTACGAGCAACAATTTATTTTCACATTTTAAAATAACTTCTGAAAAGATATTTGGAAGTAAAATGTTGGAAAATGTAAAATTTTAACAATAATCTCTTCGGGAAAATGATATATAAAAATGTAATAGGTAATATCTAAGATTGCATTATGTGATTGAGCAGCTTATATAAGTTAGTTTGGACTCTCTAAATATAGACATATTTAAAAGTGATTAAACTAGCCTTAGAATATATTACAATTATCGTTTATTATTGCACGTGAAAGGTAAATTTTATTTTTTTTTCACCTTCCTCCGTAATGTTAGTAGCGCAGTGAAAGAACGAAAGATCAAATTCATTCTGTCATATTCGAAATTAAATAATCCATTTTACCACATCGTAGGATTAGAAAAGAAAAAAAAATTCGTAAGGAATTCTTCTTCCGACCAAAAATTAATGATGGAAAAATTCCCACAGCAATAGGAATTATACATCTGTGTAAGTGGAAATCTTTGATCAAATAAGATCTTACGTAAATAAATGCTCTAATTAAAAACATTCAAAGAATATATTAACGAAATTAGGTAAGTGAGAGATTAACAAACATTGAAAAAAAATTTTAAAATTACAAACGAAACAGAACTGAATTAAATTTAAAAAATCAGCTCATTACCTTTCGAAATTTAAATTTAAATAACAAACCAGGAAAAAATTGAATAAACCAAAATCATTCCATTTTTTCACATTATAAATGTACGCAGCCAGAAAAGGCCTATCCGTCTATATTTTAGGCAATAAGCTGAAAGTGTGCCTTCGATAATGACGACTATACCATCAACCTTTCCTTCCTCTTACTTTTTTCTCTTCTAATTTTTCGCTTTCAGTTCTCCGCGCTCCACCGTCTCCGACCTAACGTTTCAACCATCTTCCCTCCTTGTTTAATATGACATTTGAAAAATTAAAATAAAAATACAAAAACAAAGGGATGATGAAACTTCGTTTTTTTCACTTTTATAACTTTGTCAATTTTCAATTATATAGAAATGGGAGAGTGGGAAATAATTATAAGCGCACTCTTTCAATGAGTGAGATGCTCTTTTACTTCCTCTTTTTCAATGTAATGCATAAAGATAGGAATTATTGATTGATTTTGTGGAGAATTTATGAAATAAAAACTTCAATCGATCAAAAGGAAAGTCACTGATTGCAAATATAATTGATTATCCCATTGGTTTCATTGCCAAAATGGATAACAATTTCATAAAAATTGTCTTTTCTTTTCATCTTTCTCCCTTTCTTTCTCTTTTTTGATGCAACAGCTCTCGAAGAGGAAATTTTTATTTTCGCTATTAAAATTAAATAAAATTTAAATTTACAAAGAACACAGCTCATCCATTTCTTGGATATTTCATTATAGCTAATGAGATGTTTTTAAATTAATACTAATTGCTAGAATAATATATAGCGGTAAATTCCTAAAATGATATTTTCGCTTTTTCCTTCTCTTAAAAAATAATTTGATTAGTATTTTAATGAATAAGTATGTGTGTATGTTATAAAATGAATGATTCGTTGTAAAATTGGTTTAATTTGAATTCAAATTAATTACTAAAGCTCAATGGACGACATTTGGAATGAGCAAAATAAACATATTCCCACGAAAAATACAAATTATTTCATAGACTTCTTCTCCCAAAAAAAGAGGAAAAAGAAGAAGGGAAAAAGGAAGGGATGCTAAGGCCTTTCATAGTAATGTAATACATAGAGGTTTGCTTCAATTTTTTTACGTGAAAGTGACAGTAAATTGTAGACTTTCTTACGTGAATGCAAGGGTGAATTATCGATCTTTTTATGTAAAAATAAAAGTGAATTATCGACTTGATGAAAATAATTGCGTAGAAATATCATACAGTTAGATTCATTTGAAAATTTGTTATTTTTGTAAAGATGTTTTTTGCACGTATTACTTAGAGATGCCAATTATATTACACAACTTTTTGATGATCATAGATATTCAGCAGATATAAATTTATTATTAATGAGGAAAATGAAAAAGCCTGAAGACAAACAGCATATTTTAAATTTTCAATAAATGCGAAAAGCGTACTGTAAAAGGCATAGTATAAGTCAATAAGAAGGTAAGTTAATTACAGTAGTCATTATTTGCATCATCGTTAGAAGTATCTTAACTTATTACAAATTATTAGTTTGTTAAAAGCGATTGAAAAATTTCCATCATTTGCTAATAATGTCAGTCAAAGTTACTACTTAATTTTAGTAATTTCGCTTTAAAGTTTTACATAGAAATTAAAAAATTGCTTTTTACGTTTACAAATGAATTACATCTACAGTTCCTGAAAATCAATCGAAACTTTTTCAATCGTTTTTTTTACTGATTCAAATATTTCAACATTTCCGGTTTCCAGCGATAATACATCGCTAAGCGATCAAATCCATATTCGAAATGATCAAATTCTTCCAGTTCAGTATCAGTATCAGCGCGTTGAAATGACCATATTGCCCAGAACAACTGAGGTAATGCCGCAAATTGACGTATTTCACTCAATAAGCGTTCAATAGCTGTTTCGCGATCATTCGGCAAATCGATGATGCATTGAATTCTCTTTCCGCCGTTTTCATGACTGATCTAAATATTAGGGAAGAGAACTTTCTTTCAATCTGAATGAAGCAGTTTTTTTAAATATTTTGTCCATATAGTTTAAAAGTACATAAGATAATTCGTGTGTATTTTATTTTTTCAAATTTGTGTTGTTAATTCAAAGAAGAATATTTAGATCTGTGCATTCTCACTCTAAAACATCATTATTGTTACTGTACTGGTCGTTGCAGCTTTTTTGATAGCTATCAGCTGTAGCTAAGAGAGGAGGGGAAAAGTCTTCACTAACTTTATTTGCTTCATCGATGTAGGCACCGACAAATAAACGTTGAATTTCTTCACTCGGCCATTGGTTCTCTTTGATTTCATAATATGGCCATGTGTTACCTTCGTTATGTAGACAGCATTCAACGCAGTAATGAGATAAATCGAAGCCACTAAATATTAGCATTGTTAAAAGTTAAAATTGATTGAGTACATTGAACAAGCATGATGTCAAGAGATCCAAGAAGGTGTAATAAGCTAATGTATTGTGAATTATTTCAAAATCTCAATAAGTTTTAATTCTAATTTCATTTCTGCTCAGTCACTTCAACATTACACCTGTTTGACGTAGCTTTCAGGTGCTACTTCATTTCTTCTTTCTTTTCATGCTTTCCTATCCTTGCTGAAAAAACATTTTTAAATATATTTGAAGAATCAGTTAAAGTTTCTTAATATATCTTAACCAAAACAAACCGATAATAATAACAGCCATATTCATAATCAATCAGTACAATCGGGTCTTCACCATCTTTTCGTCCCACAAAGCCTTGATCAGTGACTTCCACGCCGTCACGCAAAAGCAAGTTTCCTTCCTGAAAATATATCAGAAGGGAATTATTGCGTTTTTACTTCTCCATACGTTGACAATATTCCACAACGTGAGCTCTGAAGTTGATATGACAGAGAAGACTGTAAGTCATGCACGCAACATTTCAAAAAGTTACGTACAGATGATTTAGCTACAACATCATTTTCAAATTAACCAATACTTTTCTAGTTTCTTCGTTAAATGAAATCAAAAAAGGTTATGAGGCCTATTTTTTAGCGCAAACACGTGCTATCATGTGAAAGTATACTCAATATTTCACGTCATCTCAGTGCTTGTAAACAGCTTCGCACAAGGGTTGAAAATAACAAGTCGGAAATTTAAATAAAATTTAATTGCTTTATATCTTGGAAGATGACATACGTGTAAATCATTATTGCTGAAAATAAGTGGGCTTCCACTTCGTGCCAAGCATTTCTTGCATATCTCTAATTCTTTCTTTAATAAATCGATCGTAATAAGGTCAGGACACTGTAACAGTGAAAATGAAAAATTCATAAAAATATTAGATGAAATGAAAAACAACGCAAAAGTGAGACGATAATAACAGTTGTAAGATTCGCAGCTTACGAGTTCTTTATCAAATTTCGCTAAAGTGCTGTGCATCTGATAACTTTTCGTCCATCGACTTGAACTCTTTAAACTTTCAATCAGATCATCCGTAAATTGCGTCAAGCGATATGTTTTGCTGATCGGCATATCTAACGAATGTATTCGTGCAAGAATTCGACCAACCTCTCCCGCAATACCGAAACAAATGTAATAATTAGAATAATTAAAAATGTAATCAAAATTTCCTTGTTTATTTAGGGCTAAGTACTCTTCGGACAATGAGAAATTAGAAGAACACAGCTGTGTCCGAGTGAAATATCTTTCCAGGAAATGACCATTCCAGAGGAAATATCAAACAAGCACGTGATGCAGTACAGACCATGGTTTACAGTATTCGTCATTTGTAAGTCGGCGTGATGGAATATATTCTTCAAAACGTCCACCGCGAAATATTCCCAATAAACGAGGGCCCAAATTCCTGCAGTACTGAGTGACAAATAAAATTATTCAACAGTTTTGAAATTAATTACATTTTATTTCAAAGTGACCAAAGAGTTTCCAATTATTCTCGATCGTTTGTTGTGAAACTACAATATGTGGAACAATCTGTTGTTCAGGTAATTTGTAAGTAAAGCAACTTATTTATAATTCATAGTCGTTTTATGAAATATTAAACTCGTTCACTTCCAAACAAGTAAACAGTTAGTGCAAGAAGTATGATGTAAGCAAACAGTAAATTAGTGATAAATAATAATAATAATAATCAACCGCTCTGCTAGTACGGCCGAGATAATGCCTTCCGGTAGTTCGTAGCCCTCACTGAGATTTCCGTAGATGCGAAGAATTGCCTTCTCTGGTTCATTACCCTCAACTTTCATTCCACTTGGCAATTCCACCGTAAAAATTTTATTGTTAAATCCACCTCTAAATGTATCATTAATTATATTTAATGATAAATTTATAATTTTAACTAACTCCGTAAAATAATTTTACATAAAAGAAAGTAATTTGACAAAGGTAACACTAAAACTCTAATTCTATTACTAATATTTTCGAATTTAGAGTATTTATATGTACGACAAATTAGCTTTATGCTAAAAGTCATTGACCAAATCTGTGTATTTCAAATTTTTGAAAAAAAAAGCAATTTTATGATAAATAAATCGAATTCAAATAACTCTAAATTAATAACCGTTCAATGAGAGCATTGCAAAACTGTTAAATTAAATCATAACTGTTGTGAATTAATTTGTCTAATAATTAGCGTTAGCAAAAATATTTCAAATATGTCGGGACATACTGAAATTGACCTTTGTGCAGTGATATTAATCTGCTGATATGATACAGTCGTCCAAATCCCACTAAGATAGGATGCACATAACTGTCTGACTTTGTTGCGAAACGTTGGATCATCACATGACCGAGAAAATACATCCTTCAGAACAGCCCTCTCGTCAACAACGCTTTCCTCCATTTCTGCCATCGCTGTTGACAGCAGCAGATAAGACTGACTACTGCGCCACAACCAACTCAAATAACAAATGTACACAGAAAGATCGAAGTGACAAGCGCGCTATCTTTCCTATCGCTCGTTCATACCTTACATCTTTCATTGCAAGCAACGTTGCATGTTATTGTAGCCTTTTCCATGCATTCAATCTCTCACAGACACACACACGCACACACACACGCACACACACACACGCACATGCACACACACAGGCAAAACTGATAAATATCTTCACATATTTTTCATTGTTAAAAGAAGGCAGAAAAATATCTTTAATCGATTATCGATTAATCATTATTACAGTGAAATATTAATTACTTTATCAGATACATTATGTACTTAATAAACAAGCGGACGTTTATCATAAGGACGTACGTGTGTCGTCCTCTAACATTGATATTACAGCTCAGAAACAACTTTGTATTAGTTTCACACAGCTAAAGCAATAGAATAAGTGGAATTATTACATTTCCTGTTCAACAAAGTCTAATTCTTCCAACAGTGATAGAGAAATTAATTAACTATTGACTAATTAATTAATTAATTATTTGCTATTATCCCACAATCTCTAACAATCGTACGACGAAGTAGTAAATTAAAAAATATAACGTAAATTTTCCTTCCACCACCATCCGATGCATTAATGCTAACTGAAGCATAAAGCTTTAGATGCTCTCATCTCTCTGTGCCATTTGCCGCTTTCATCTCTCTTCCTAATTCTCATCGATTTATGCTTTCTTGCTATATTTTCCCTTCCATTTTACTCGCTATCCCCCCTCTCCTACCATCCGAACACCTCTCCATGAAGAATCCCATTTTTCGTTCCTCCAAATTTTCGTAGAAATCTAAAAATTTAAAACAAAAAGTTCTTTTTGCAAATTTCTTTTTTAAATTATTTTCATTTAAAAGAAATATTTTTTCATCAAAAAATTGTTTCTTCCTTATTTCTGCTGAATTTCATATTTTTGTTTTTGCTAAGTTTAATTAAATTCCCAATTTTGCTGTTTTCTCTCAGTTTTATAGATTTTTCTTCTTTGAAAAATAGACAAAATATGCGTGGAATGGATTTGTTAGCAGCCATCGATGGATATTACAATGAGAAGAAACTTTGAATTCATTTTATTTCATTCAGTAAATTAATTGATTTATTTATTCTTCAAAATAATTAGTTCTCCTCTCCTTCGATATCAATTCAATTCATATTAATGTTATCGAAAATCTGAAGTGCTTCAACTAACGCCGTAAGGACTGTAATTTACGAGATTGAAGAAATATTGATTACGTCGGTCTTCTGAAAAGCTAAGATTTTTGAATAGCCTAGAGAACTCATGATGTTCGCTGGTACAGCATTCATTTCAGAACAATGGATAGAACAAACAGAATTTCTAATTTTAAATTCAATTAAAATTTTAAATTTGTAAAATGGTACTGTTGCTACTGTACTTGACGACATCCGTCATAACATCACCACCTGAACAAAGACTGAGGAATGATTTGATGCATAATTACAATCCACTAGAACGACCGGTGGAACGAAGTGAAGATCCGGTGGTTGTAACACTTGGAGTTATTTTTCAACAAATTATCGATCTGGTACTATTCCGATTTTTAATTTCAATCATTTAACAAGCTTATTCATTTCTTACTTTCAATTCAGTCAATACCTCTATGCTTCAACATAGCACTAAGGAAAAGTAATGTATCATTTGATTGCAGAATGAGAGGGAAGAGAAATTGGAAGTAAATGCTTGGCTGAAATATACTTGGAAAGATATGAAGTTACGTTGGGATCCATTAGAGTATGAAAATATCACGGATTTAAGGCACCCAGCTGGTGCGATTTGGCAACCTGATATTTTGTTGTATAATAGGTTAGTCATATACCAACTTTTCTTTTGTTCAGACCTAGCTAACATCAACGGTGCTTAGAAACATAAAACATTTCCAAGTGAATTGAATTTAAAAAACAAGCAACTGCAAAGCAGTAAAGTGGTTCTTCGATTTCAAATTTAATTCAATCAATCTAAAAGCATTTCAGCGTCGGTTCCGCTTTCGATAGCACATTTAAAGTGAATTCAATTAGCTATAACGATGGTTCAATAACATGGATACCACCGGGAATTTTTAAAATTTCATGCAAAATTGATATTTATTGGTTTCCATTTGATGAACAAATTTGCTTTCTGAAGGTATTCATTTAAATGCAAAATGTTAAAAAGGCTTACTTATTAATTAAGTTACGAATTTTTGCAAAATCTCTTGACTGTTTTAAAATTTCTAGCATCTTACATGAATTAGCTAGGATCGGTTCTTTGACTTCCCATAAGTTAATTTTCATAGAAGTTAAGCTAAAATGAAATTAAAAAAGAAAAAAAGTGCACTGTGGACTGTCTATAGTTCGGTTCCTGGTCATTTAGTGGTCGTGAAATTGATCTTCAACCAGGTGATTTCGATATGTCCGATTTCATTGAAAATGGAGAATGGATTATTATCAGTAAGTACCATTCTTAGTTCCAAAGTAGCAATTTCTGGTAATTTTAATAATAATTGTTGTTCTTTATTTTTTACTATTTATTGTTTGATCGAAATAGAATCGCAGTTTTTCATTCATAACAAGAAATAGGAATAAGAAGACCAAATAACTGCTAAATCGAAGTAATTTCATTTTTTAGAAACCTGGGAACAGAGGAGTGAAAAGTTTTACGAATGTTGTCCGGAACCATATCCGGACATCCGTTTCTTTATTCATCTTAAAAGGAGAACGCTGTATGTTTGCATCATTTGTTATTACTACTAATTACTAATTATTATTAGTTATTGTTATTATCATTGTTAATTATTAGCTATTATTAATTATTATTAGATTTTTACAGAAAAAAGTGCCATTCTACATCAATCAAATTTAAATAACTTTTTGAAACAAAAATGATATTCTTAGAAATCCCAACACTCCGGTGTGTTAACGATGCTCTCCACTTTTTGTGCACTATTTCTAGCTACTACGCATTTAATTTGATAATGCCTTGTTTGATGACGTTAATATTAATTCTACTCGGATTTACCCTCAGTCCGGATACCTGTGAAAAAGTAGGATTGCAAATTTCGGTATCACTTGCTATTTGCATATTTTTGGCATTGATGAATGGTATGATGCCACTTACTTCTGAAGCGGTACCATTGTTGGGTTAGCTTTTTTCCATTTCATTATTTCCTTATTTGTTAATTTCAAAACAAATGTAAAATTTGATCTTTTTATTTTGATCACATTTCCAGTCATATTTAATCATACAGTAGCAGTTTTGTGTAAAGCGTCACTCAAGAAGAATAAAGAATTAAAATTGAACTTCCAATAAGCCAAACGAACGGTTGTTCTTTTGTAAAAATGTCACAACTACTTAGTCCTTCTTCAGGAATATTTTTCCTGAGTTGTATGGTCATATCGGTAGCAGCTACATCCTTTACCGTTTATGTACAGGCTGTTCATTTTCGAAATCCGGACACACAAATGCGAATGAATTTTTGGGTGTGTCTTCCAATAATCTATGGCCGATTACCTCTATCTTTAAATTCAGCAATATTTTAAGTTTTGCTAAATGAATCTTATCGATTTTCAAATTTCGCATGATAATTTGAGTGAAAAAAAATCTATCATAAATTAAAAATTTTTTTCAAATTGAACTATTAAGTACTTTAAATCGAAATTCCAAGCTGGAAGTTAGCTATTGTTTTAGACCTAATTAGATAATTTTATATTTTTCTTTCCAAAAAAAAGATGCGATACATATTATTGGAATGGGCACCGTTTGTTTTACGTATGAAACATCCGAAACGTGAAAATACACTGGAGACAATTAAAGAAGGGTGGAAAGATCGGAAGAACAGGAATGAGGATAATCGAACTGCCTTTACTTATGTTTGTTTTTGCTCGAAAAATTTTTTAAACATTGCCTAGAGTAGTAGTAGTTATTCATAGTAGTAGTAATGGTACCTATTCATTACTACAGGGGTTATTCATCAAATAGACCATTTTCAGGACGATCAGCATATTCGGGTAATTCAAAAGATTGATGATGTATTGCAGAGAAACTTTTATGGCTTGACTTTCCAATTAAAATTTACCAAATATGGAAAAAATGATCGAAATTTGTTACAACGCTTGAAAATACTTGATCACATTCATAGGCATGTTAAGGTTTGCACTGCAATATGTTTAGGCTTGCTTTCTGTGATTTTACAAAATGAATTAATTACATAATCCCTGCCAAGTTCATTAAAACTATTATTCAGTGATCTTTGCTTCTTTGCTTCATTTTATACTTTCTGTCAAAACTTTAAAATTTCTCGGAATAATTCAATTTATTTGTATCATTCAGTGCAAAATTATCTGCAATTAAGGATATTCGTGAAAAAAACGATGATATTATCGAGGAGAAACGAATTGCAAATGAGTGGCGATTTGCAGCTATGGTTGTTGATCGGATTGGCTTAATTCTATTTACGTTAGTGATCGTTACCACTTCCTTAACTATCGCTATTCGTGCACCTTATCTTGTCGCCTAAAGTAGAAAGAAACCTGAAAAGTCATTTGTACTTTTTACTTAGACTATATAAAGCATATAGCGTAATTATTTGATTTTACAGCAATAAGTTCAGAAGTATCTCTGAGACAGGTAGAATCTATTGATTTGATTTTTGAACTGTTAATGACAAAATTATACTTTATTCTTCTACATATAAATATACTTCCTTGTACGTATCATTTATTGTATTAAGTTATTAATATAATCGTGCTGTTGTTGTTGTTGTTGTTGTTGTTGTTGTTGTAAACGAGTATAATATAAGAGCAATTGAACAAAACGTAGTTGCAAAAGTTCAAATGATGAAAAATTCAACAAAAATATGAGCGCAACTACCCGTATACTTATACTTGAGGTGTCATTTAGATAATAAAAATATTCCCAAATTTCTCGCGATCATTACAGGTTTACAATTATTTTTGTTTAACGTTTTTCGGTAAGATCGCAAAAAAAAATTCAACAGTGAAATTATTTCCTTGCAAAAGTTAAGTTATTATAGCAAAATAAAAGGTAGCAAGAGATTACTTCGATATTGAGTTCCTAGTTGTGCCAATCTCATTTTTTGTTCCAATTATACATTTATTTCGATTGATATTATTTACGTCACTTCATAATTAATATAATTAATTCCTGTGATTAGAACGTTGGGGAAAGAGGTGCTGAAATTTGTAAGAAAATTGTTTGCTTTAATTCAAGCAGAAGTTTTCTTTTGAAATATTTTCTTACTATAAAGAAGCTTCTGCTATCGCTGAGTTTTCCGCTAATCTTATCCTTACCTCCCCTTCCACACTCTATTCTTTTATTTTCATTCGTTGTGACATAAATTTTCTTCTTAGAAAACTTGACTTACTGGCGGTCGACCTTTTATGCTGTGTGGTTTTGCAGAACTAAAATCAAAACTTTTCCGTAAACTCGTGAATATTCCGCAGAAATGTTCAATGTTCAGAAAGTTGAGACGTTAGCACAGAAAGAGATTATACTCTCAATATGTCATTCTCGAACAGACTACAACGGATTCTCGGCCATCAACAACAGAGATTCTGTTCTGTATGTAGTATTGTTACGATCCCATCTTCATTACAAACGTTTAAAGTCTACTCCTTTTTTTAGTGAGCATTTTGTCATTTGAAATTACAAAAAAAAAGTACAGCTGTCCAGTTCACATACAAGAGCACTATCCTCCCCAAAACTGACCAACGTAAACTTTGTTCTATTCGTAAAACTAACTTTTTCCGATAGTACTTCGACGACTTCTCCAACTGTTTCTAGATCTTTGGAAATGATAAATCTCTGTCAAAACAGAGTACCTGTTGCGGTAACTGTAGGGATACGACCTCTATTCAGTGTCCCAACTTACAGAAATATGAAACAATGCTTAGAACTTCTAGCAGAAATCTTGTCTGATTTCGAAGAATTCGACAAACCTTTGTCACTGCCAGTTGAGTGTAAACAAAACGAAATTAGCACAAATTAACGGGAATTTTTCATTGTTTCATTTTATATAGGTAACAACAAATAAAACAAGCAAATCCTGCGAGGTAGAAGCGAATTTTGTGAAAAAATGTCAAAAATTCCGCGATTTTTGCAAAACTATTTCATCTTTTTTTAAAAAAAATAAACTAAATTTAAAGACAAATCAGAAATTGAAGATATGAGTGCCTAACACTTAAAAAACATTCAGAAATAAAGAAAAACAACGAGAGAAATCATTGACAATCTGCAAGTCTTAACATTCTTCATTCTAAAAAACATAGCATAAATATTTCTCACCTTCAGTTTTCATCTCTCTTATTCCCTGAGAATTCAGGAGAAACTGGAATGGCGGTAAATTAATCTGTGGAGCTTTAATATTACAGTTTTACTAGAAAAAAAAATGAGCAACGATTAATAAGAAACTACGGCTTTTTCAGTCATATTTTATTTTACAGTATCTGTCAATAGGAGAATAAAAGTTTTACACTGATAGAACAGTACCTTTTAAAAAAGAATGGAATCGCACAATTATTATACATTTAGCAAACAACTGTTCAAAGACTATTTCACCCTGATAATTCATAAAAGACCTGAGTATTAAATACGGTGTTAAATAAAAATTAAAAACACAACATACCTAGAATTTTTAGCCGTTTTTTAGGAGATCACAAAAGCAAATAACTTCAAAAAAAACTTTTAAGGCAATTCTTGGATCCGCTGATAGACCAATCTAAGCATCATGTCACTGTTTCCTCTACTGTCAGCTTGTATACCTAACGTGGGTTTCACAGCAAGTATATCACGTAACCGATGCAATGATTCCAATGTACCAAACGCTGACACTACAACTCGATCTGAAAATCTTCCGATATGATTTACTATAAGTCAAGATTAAACTTTATCTCAAATATCCGAACTACTGACATAATTAACCTTAATACCAAGCCCAAAGATTCCCTTGTTTTGTTGAACTTAGTCTTGCAACTTGCATATTGTAATTTTTGGATATCATACTCCAAACCAATTTGGTGAATTTAAAACAGAGAAGTAAATCCCAAATATAATTGTTATTTTCATTTAAAAATTCGTTTGCTTTCTAAGTACTGTCATGTGATTGACAAGTTACTGTTGCTACGTTACATAACATTTTAAAACAGAAGCGAAGATTGATTATCAATAAATTCAATAAATAAGTATCGATAAATCCAATTAATAAGGAATCATAAAGTAATTCCAAACTGAAAACCAACTTCTCTTATTCGAGATTCTTCTCAAATATAAATGACGTACGCCCGAGTATTTTATCAATTTATTCCTCAAATTCTCATCATGATAGAGCAAATCTTCCGGTATTTCGATAGTGAAAGGTTCAACTTCCACAAAACTACGCAACTGAAATTTTAAAAGACAAGTGCTATGCAATTTCAAATGTTGTGTCCTCATTTTATAGATCATTATCATACAAGTGATTATCCAACATCCCACATCTTATCACTCACCATTTACATCATCGACAGATTGAACAGACAAATTAAACTGATTAAAACTTACAGATGCACTACTTGCTGACTTTCTTCCAAACGCCGATAGCTCATCAAAGCGACTCGTAAGCACTACTTGATAGAAAGTTTTAATAGCTGCCTGAAGAGTTTCAGAATTTAAAAAACATTTATCATCCAAATTTTTCTTTTTTACAAAAGGATTCCAAATGGCCCAACTAAATAAAAGAACAAATAGTGTCTGAGTTAAATAAAGAGAAAACATATCCAAACTTGAATATTAGACCTGATGCAATTCAAACCACTGGCCGCGCATCAATATTGATTGATACCCAAGATTTGGTCGCCTAAAATTGAAAATCTTCGTTGTTTCGAATGATCGCGAACTTAAATATTGAAAAAACCGCAGGAAACATTTGCCTATACCACCAATTAAGCTGCTCAAATCTCGCTTTTCTTCTGAATTTTCCGGAAGGACATCATCAACCTGAAAAAAATCATGCTTAAATATATACTTGTCAGATCAAATATGTGCTTTACAGTAGCGAGGGAAAAATTAAGGGACCGGGAATTGAAATGAAACCAAAATTATGACGAAATTTTGAAGCCAAACGAGTTTCAAACTTGAGCTGTGTAAAACAAACATTCCATCGAAACTTAGTACCTTCAATGGCTAAAAATATTTCAAACTACTTTAATCAAGCAAAATTAACATGTAAACTGATGAAGCAATTTAAAGTGCACTTCTAAAAACAAGAATTAAAAAGTGCGTAAAAAAAACACTGGTGTACTCACATATGAAGAACTAAGAATCTTAAAATAGCCCACCCTTTAAATAATGTGTTATCTTTAAATAACCTGTTCAAGGAAGACATAGTTACAGATATTTTCACCACTTATATATCCTAAACCATATTGTATTAACAATAAACATAAATGCTCTCGCTTCAGCCGTCCTTCAAATAATTGTTGCTGCTCACCCCATTTGCATAACACGTAAAACAATTTGTCTAGTCCTAAAATACAGTGGTTCGGTTGCACAACAGATGCTTATTTTCAAGCCAAAGTGGAACACTGACAAAATAGTTATTTGCTGATCTACAAAATTTTGTTGAACTAAATCCTAGGATGATTTTAACAGAGTATTAAATTCATATCTTTATATTTCCTGCAATATCGCTTGATTGCATGCAGACCAGTTGCACCTTCCGATAAATGTCCTATAGTCTGGTCGAAATCTTTCTTATTATCATCACAAAAACAAGTTAGGATCTGGAAACGATCACTTTTCTATTTTTACTTTCAGTAAATATATTTCATTATGAAAAGAGAAATCATGATAAGAACTGCAGCAAAAACATTCAAAAAAATGAATGAATGTTGCCAACTGCAGAATCAACTATGCATAAAAACTCCAATTATCGCAACTCGAAATTTATAAAAAATATGGATACGACAATCCCTTTTTTAACTTTACTCTTTGGCTTACGTATCATAAGAAAAACAAGAAGTGAGTCTGGACCCTAGTTCGCCAGCATTCACTAAATGTGATTAAAAATTTAGGAATTCGAAATGAAAAATAAGAGAACTGACATTTGATATACGGTCACAAAGAGGATCAATAGTTAATATATTTTGCGATGTTAGCATAGAAATTTCTTTCTTTATCTCAGCAAGTATATCCCATACAACCCATGGAAATGATAACAACCTTCCACTTGTTTCATTCATAGCTTTGCCTGAAAACTCATCGGATTTTCACGTATTTGAGAAAACATCTTTCAAAAGTTCAACAGGAAAAAGTTTGATTGAAGAAAAATATTCAACCCTTTTCTACTTGATGGAAGAGGAAGTAATAAAACTAAAAATCCAGAACCAGGACTACTTTAAAATTTCGGTGAGCTTTATTGTGCTTGCAAAACTGGAATATGATATAACAAAAGGTTGGGAATGCCTTTCTGTTCATTCCATATCGGTATTTCTTTTCTACATTCATTAATCTACATGGAATACTTCTACAAATGTTTAATGAACCAAATATTTACACAGACACACACAAGCACTAAATGCAATTCATTGCTTCAATGTAACTTACGATAGCAAACGATGTAATAAGCAGACGCTTTCTTTTTCATCTCTACAGTTGGATATTTACAATATCTTCGTTCGTTCACACCTTTGTCATCATCTGGTTCAGTGCACGACGTAAAATCACCAAATTCAGTAAAAAAATTGCAGCGAAAACTGGAATAAATTACAAAAGATAATCATGAAACCCTTTCCATAAATTTTTGGAAATTACTGAGGTGTTCAAAAACAAACCAGTTAAACGAATTCTTCGCCACCATGACTTACAGAATAACTATGGTATCTTTACTGCAAAAATCATTTACCTCATAAATATGTTCGTAAATTTTTGCCCAATAACAAAATTGGTATTAAATTGAGACATATCATCTGCATCCCTATCACTAATTCGATTACGAATTTTGATAAAACAACCAGAATATAGCTGATATTCATCTTGTATTCCATAATTATCCAGAAGAGCCTGTAAACTTGATTACACGAAAGAGATGGCAAATTAAGTAATAATTTTTGAACAAACTTTTAAAAACATATAAAGATAGTAACATAGCCAAATTATAGAAAAAAAACATACCCTGATATGAGCAGAATATGCAATCAAATTTAATTTTGCATCATTTTCATAACTCTCCCATCCGTTATACTTCAGAAGAGGATCCACTACTATTTGTGAATGCTGTTCGCAAGAACCGGTTATTGTAAGGACATCATCGACTAGCCGGATTCGCCTAAAAAGGAATTTTTGACCGGCAAGAAGCGAAGACGGATGCCCTAGCCAAAAGAATCAATCTAGAACAGTAAAGACGAAAGGCAGCAACAATGGATGGAGAAGCACTTTTATTAAGATAACCTTTCAAAAAACTCCAACGTCATCAGTTTCGGCTGTTATTGAAAAAAGTCAACAAGTACCTGAATAACTGCCCTACAAGGCGAGTTGAAACGTATGATGGTTCATGAGTTTTACACATAAAATCAGGCCATCTTTCTGGACGTTCAGGTGGTATAATTTTTCCATCCGGTCCACTGCTCCAATCTTTAACAAGTGGTTTTGGTGGCCGTCCTGTTTTTGGAAAGTCCACAGACTGAGAATGCTTTTCTGCTATACTCTTGCAAATCTGAAGTATTCCAAACAACAACAGTGAAATAAAATTATCAAAACATAAATAACAATAATTCTAAATACTTTAAATCATATAAATTTGTGCGCGCTTCGGAGTTTTAAGATAATTTCTCTAAATTATTAGACTCATTTCAATCACTAATATAATTAACTGGGATAGTGCCACTTGTTTGTCATAAAAATAAAAATTTTTTATGAAGATAAAAAAACACCAACATCGCTACTGATTCCAAAGATATCCGAATTTACGAGAAAAGAATTTGCTATAACACCAATTGAATCTTGCATGATATACTCTACATAAAAGCGACGCATCTCGCGCACCTAAATCAATAATGCAGATAGTAGAATAGTAGCAGAATGCTTGCTAAGGCATGTTTGCAGTTTATTTTATTAAAGAAAAGCATAAAACCTTGAATGAGTAATTTAGGAGATTTTGAACACGTAATATATAATATGTACAGAAAACATTAATGTAATATTCTACGCCGTAGAAAACATTTCAAAATATATGCAAATGAAACTATATTATGCTAGCATTCGCTATAAAAAAGTGTTAGAGACTCTAACACTATTCTTAACAGTTTTTTATCCTGCGCTGTTGTACACATGGAAAACAAGGAAGGCAAGAGGCAATTTCAAAGGGCAAAACGAAATGTTATTAAAAGTAGGGAAAGAGGAAGTAATTAATACTTATTTATAGATAATGTGTTCACTAATAACCGATCAAAATCTAATAAAAACTAACAACTTCATGCTCCTCGAGAACATCAGGGGCTCGAACAAGCTTACTGAAATCCATCGGCTCTTCATTATGATCAAATAACAACTGATCATCCCATATGACGCTATATTCATCTCCATCCAAGTCAGATCCTTTAAAATGAAAACAAATTCATGAAAATATTTTGCAATGCACAAATCAAAATTTTATTACTTATCAGTTTCAATCAATGACTGATGACAACGCCATTATACATTCCTGATCTGAAAATGGCGCTTGGATTTCTAGAAGATTTTCAGAATAAATATGATTACAGTTATGTATTTGCAGGATCATGCCAAAATCAGCAAGACATTTTAAATTTCACACAACAACAGTACACTGGAGAGGCTACATTATCACACGAGAGAATCTCACTGTTTTGAAAATTTCAATGAGCCCAGAAGTTCCAATAAAACTAAAACGATAACTAACCAGCCATTTCATCTGTATGCGGTCGGGGTCCATGTTGTGGAAAAACAACGACATCAACTAAATGTCGTAATTCGGCTAAATCAACGGCCTCAAATATCCTTACATCGCCAGCAACTATTGACGGACTTTTTGTTATTAAAACAGGACCTATAACATAAAAAATAATTCGGGTTTCCTTAGTTTAATAGCGATAATTATGTTCAGTACTGTTTAAATGCCAAGCCATACTTAAACTGACATTAATCTTTGTGTGGCCAATCTGAGTACATTAGAAGTACATTAGAAGTGCGGCAGATTAAGATCGACAAATACATTATGCGCTATGAAAACTGTGTGGAGAGTAGTGATATGAAAGAGAAGATTATACGGAAACCAAAACAAATATTAATAGAAAAATGCATATAAGGATATATCGAGATAAATTTTTGAAAGCGATTGTGAAACAGCTGAGTCTGACTGGTATCCAAAACCATCTTTGAAAATAAAATGAGCACGAGATCCGATAAAGTTGCTTAACAATAAACTTCATAAAAACAATTAATAGTTCTTAATGAATTTTAAATATTGAGATACTGACAATATAATTTTCCCATACCAATTTTGCTATGAATGAGAAATTTTTCCTCTAAGAAAAAAGAACCTTTAATTATTGTTTTCGCTGCAGCCTTTGACGGTGTCTTCAACGAAACGTTATTGGTAAATTGCACAAAAACTTGCCCATACTGAAGTAATCCGGTCTCATCCAGAATGCCAAACATAGTTCTACCAAGATTTACTGGTACTTGAATTTGTTCCTTGAATAATTGCTTTTCTGAAATAAGAAGCCATTATCAAAAATGCTAATGTCCACAAAAATCAAAAAAATCATAAAATAGCTTCCGGTTCTCACGAACTGCTGACAATACGGACTTAATAAATTGACTTGCTGCTCTATTACATTCTGTTTCAGTATTTGAAAGGAAAAAATATATCTGGATAAATTAATCAAAAAATGAGGGACTTCAAGAAAAATTCAGGCGCGGCTTACTACAAATTAAAAGTCTAATATCAGATGGCCATGGCTATCAAAATTCTCGGGAACTGTTAAATCGCTTAGGCTGCTTTTACACAATACATTTAAAAGAGTAATGAAACACAGAATTCACGTAGTGTAAATCGAACACTCGCTATCAGCAGGCCGCGGAAAAATGGTTCCTGTGTAAGCGTGAAACCTCGTGCTAGCGATAAATATTGCACATTAATCCGTCTTGGAAATTCTTCTAATCTTTCACGACATCTAAAAACGATAAAAGATACGTCTGAGATGTAAAAAAATCCAAAATTTTAGTAAGTGCAGATTGTAAAATCAGAACTGATAAATTATAAGATGACCTGTTTTCGCTCATCAACGCATCAGAGAGTTGTAGCAGTTGCCGATCGAGTAAACCATGTATGCGATGGATTATACGACTATGCACATTAAATCCTTGCATATCACTTACCTACAATTTTTAAAAAGAAAGACCTTAATTCTAAAAAATCAAAAGTTTCAAGCCATACCTAGTAATAAAAGAACGAGTATCAATAAGAAAGTTAAAATGAGAAAATCAAAAGAACTAACTTGGTCAAGAATATTGATAAACGGTCTATTTAGACAGACTGATGTTGGTCCGGAGTATTTTACAATTTCTATTATTTCTTTCCTTGGTGCATGAAATTTGTCCTAAAGACAAAAAACTTCACCCAAGCAAAATAAAGTTTTTAGGAGAAGTAAAAAACAGAAAAGTGAATTGTCCAGAGAAGAGTAAACATATTTTCCTTCCATATAACTAAATAGAGCATTTTAGAATTGAAAAAAAAACTTGCGTTCATCAATTTCTGTGGGAAGATTTGCTAATTATGTGATGATATATGAAACAAGAGCAAGTAATACCTGAGACGGTCTAAACAATACGTCTAAATCGTTCACTTTCTCAGTTTTTCCATGTTTATCCTCTAAACCATTTTGTTCAGCCCACATTCGGCGTTGCCGCAATGCCGGGTCGACGGAAAGTACACCTTTTAAACCTCGATGTCTGAACTGTAACCAGAATCATGTAGTACTTTATTCGGACTTAATTCACAGTTTCCGAAAGCCTCCTCACATAAAATGTACTTCAAAATAGGTTGATAGTTCTAATAATCCTCGCAATTTCCTTTAAAACAAGTTCGAAAGCTTCTGTAGGAAACGCAGATACAATATACCGAATATATGCATCTAAATAAATCTAAAAGCACACTTTAACCTGGTAGTTTATAATACCAAATTCAGTTTACCCACTAACAAAAAATCATTCTTACTTGAAAGCAGCTAGGGACACATTTGCCCAAGCCCAAATCTTTGGCGATTTGTTCGGCAAAATCTTCTGACAATTTTCCAACACCGTCTGAGAAAATAAACGGATCACCACAAAAATCTTTGCCACCTATGACATCGTATGTTTTGTTGTATTTTTTACGTTTCAAAATAACGTCACTTTCCTGAAGTAAAGAATAAAAGAGAAAAGTTGGAAAAATACCAGGCACAGCCTGGGAATTACTAGACGATGTTTATTTGAAAACTAAGGAAAAAGATAATTATTAAATTAATCGAGTCAGAGATAAGGGAGAAACGAATTGCAAACATGTTCAGAAATAAAACGAAAAAATTGGCTGGGATCTAAAGCCAACCTAACGTGTGAATTAATATATCATCACACAATTATAATGAATATACAAGAGAACACAGAACTATTTTACCTTAGACTGCGTAAAACACTGCCCCATTCGAGACATTAATTTCGGAATATTAGTACGATCAAATTTGCCAAGCTTTTCACGAATCTTTTTCACCTTACCATCATTACCATCATTAAAAAAATAACATCCATTGTCACGCATTTGAGAGTTTGACGAAGCCAAGTAAACAAAGTGACAATCTGAAAAAACTAGGAAATAAAATAGGTTGAATTTAACATGAATACATTATATTGAAGCTTGCAAAGTAAAGCATACTCAATAGTCTATAAACGAATCATGAGGACTGTTACACACCAGTGAATTCCAATCTTTTTATCATTATCGGGTAAAAAGACAAAAAGGAGCAGTGAAAAAAATATAACATAAGAGAATGATTCAAACGGTGAAACTACTGTATATTATTGAAATAGCAATTTTGTTGATGCAAGAAGATGTCTTCAGCATTGTTCTGAATGACCACTGGTATTATTGAGCTATCACTTGTCAAAAAATTTATCAGTGTTCGGATCGAAGAAAATAAGTCATA